>JADBJO010002787.1:260374-272874 GCA_016801955.1 Conus betulinus | reverse complement strand
GAAAATTTGAGCAAACTCCCAGCCGCATCTTTTTAGAAGATGAAGTTCCACACAGCAGAGTCACATCTGGGTAGGAACCACTGAGGACTAAAAACAAATAAATAAATAGTTAGGTCTGAATAACTCCAAGAGTTCCCTGCAAGGTGGTATAGTATCGAACACCATGAAGAGGTGGCAGCTCTCCTCTGAGGGACACTGATGTGAGAGGTCAGTGTCAGGCGGCGCAGCGAACCTTCCAACCGTACGGGCGACAGCGGGTCTAGCCTGTGTCGCCGGGACACGGCTCCTGGAGATGTGGGGCGATCGGCGTTGGAGCGCTGCCGTACTACGATTATCATGGCCTGGGATACCATGATTGGGGGGGGGGGGAAGGGGAAGAACCCTCTATCGGGGTTGGGCTGAAAATTTGCCTTCTTGGCCTTAGCCTGCGTGGACCATAGACGGGATTCGTGCAGCGGTCAGGCGACTTTCGCCCTGCTCCCTCGTTAAGGCAACCTCACGCGGCACAGGGCCATCGCCACCCGAGCACGAACAAGGCCAACCGCTAGCCCTGAACACAGACCTTTTGAGGTGGAAAGAGGCAAAGAACACCGACGCCCACCGTTGGCGACCAACACCACCAAGTGATCCGAGTTCACACGGACCAGAGCTGAGGGAGCGACAGAGGACAGCCCCCACCCGGAACCAGACACATCACTACCAACGGCAACTGCCACGAACTATGCAGACTTCGGTCTGCAAGTATACCTTGTCCTTAGGGGCCTTCGGCCAACCCCGAGAGAGGTGTTTTCTTCCCCCCCCCCCCCCCCCCCCCCCCCCCCCACCACCAATCATGGTATCCCAGGCCATGATAATCGTAGTCAGGCAGCGCGCTCCATCGCCGATCGCCCCACATCTCCAGGAGCCGTGCCCGGAACCAGAAACCATGATGAGAAAACATGAGCTCACTACACTCCAAGAACGGCGGCTCCAACTACGTCTAGGATTCTTTTACTGGGTGGTTGAGGGTCTGGTGCCAGCGATCATCCCGAGTGACTTCATTACACCTCAGAAACCAGGACCACGCATTCGCTCCACCAGAGACAACAGTACTTACCTGTCACAAAACCCAGTGGAGAACTACATACGAAACAATGATAGGTGCTACTGCGTTCCTGAAACACACACCGATCAGTACCGAAACTCATACTTCCCAAAGACAATAACTGAGTGGAACCACCTCGACGATAATATCGTACACCAAAAGTCAGTTGACAACTTCAAGTCGGCTCTGGCAAAAGCCAGAAGCCGATAATACCATCAACGCTGCGCACCCCCCACCGTCGCGCCTATGCCAGTAAATGGATGTTAGCGACGTACCGATCCAGATCCAGATCCAGATCCAGATGTAAGACTGACTGACTGACTCCAAGGCCACCCAGCCCGCTCCTGACGATGCCATCAACAACACCGTGACCGCTGACGTGCCATTTTCACCGGCGTTTTGGACTTCATGGTCTCCACTGCATTCACACCCAAATACAAATAGGGTCAAGTGGTTCGGTCGAGCGTAGCATTTGCTTTCTAGGATCTCGAGTTCAAATCCTGCCAATGTATGGGGGTAGTGAGTGCGGACATTTTTGTCAAAACTCCAAAAGCTGACGTGCAGAGCTACCAGTGCCTGCCTTTTGTTTGTACACCCATGTAAAAGAATCAACATGAATGATGCTTGTGGAAGATTTTTCAATTCGATTTGAAGAGGGGGGAAGTGGGGGGGGGGGGGGGGGAAGGGGAGGGGAAGGAGGAGGAGGAGGAGGAAATAAGGACTAGAGGGAGAGAGAGAGAGAGAGAGAGAGAGAGAGAGAGAGAGAGAGAGAATGAGAGACAGAGAAGAAGACACAGACAGACAGACAGACAGAGAGAGAGAGAGAGAATGAGACAGACAGACAGGCTTTCATACACAAACCTGCTTCCTAGGGATTTTACTTGATTCAAAGAAGAGGACGAGGAGTAGGACAGGGGGAGGGAGGGAGTGAGGGTGCATGTGCATGCGTGCATGTGTGTGCTTGCATACATATGTGTCTGTTCATGTGTGTGTGTGTGTGTGTGTGTGGGGGGGGGGGGGGGGGGGGGGACACAGAGAGAGACAGAGGCCACACTACTACATAGACAAGCCGTGAAAGAACAGAATGAAAGCCAATCAACACTTAACCTACCACCCAAACAACAAGTTTGACTGCAGATGAGAATTTATTTTAAAAGTAAAATACCTCACAGAGATACTAATTAAAAAATTACCTAGTTACATCACTTACAACCTCACAGAGGTAGTAATTAGTACCTTGTTACAAATTGTCAGTGCAAACAGAATTCTGTATATCGGCAGTCTATTTAAGCATAGGTTAAACACACACACACACACACACACACACACACACACACACACACACAAAATACAGCAAGATTGATCTGATACCCTTCTTCAGCTCAGACTGTCATATATGCACGACATACATACATACACATGATTTAAATACTTATGCCTTGGAAAAAAAAAAAAAATTGCAAAATTGCATCGCAAAAAATCGACTTTCATTTCCTAATACTAATAAAAGTGACTAAAAAATAAACATTCATCCGTACTACTCTAATGTATGTATATATTGTTCACCATATTATTGCTATTCAACACACACACACACACACACACACACACACACACACATATATATATATATATATATATATATATATATATATGCGTCCTTATTCTAATATCAGTGACTAAAAACAAACGTTTGTCCATTTAAGTCTAGTACACACACGCTCACACACACACACACACACACACACACACACACACACACACACACACACACGTATCCATATATACTACAAAAGGATTATGGTACTTTGAGCTCTCTCATCAGGAAACAAGCTCAGGATGCTTGCAAACACACCCTATGAAATATTCATGCTTCACAAAATACATGCAAACTGAAAAGGCAGTGCACATACTGACATCGTGCATGCACTCGGGGGAACAAACATCTTTCTTCTCCAGAACAAAAAGTGCACATGCACGCAAGCACGCATGCATGCACGCACACATGCAAGCATGCACGCACGCACACAAACTCGCTCACATTTATACCTACGCATGCATATGCGCATACATAACACATACAGTAGAAAAATTGGGGGGGGGGGGGGGGGGGGGGGGGGAGTTGGATGGGAAAAAAAGCTACAGCAGCAACGGAAAAAAGGGCTCAAGTGCATCTTTGTGTAATAACAGCCTGCTCACGAGAGACAGTTTGTTCCAGACGATAGGGCCTACGCTCTGCCTCCAGGGGCTTTCAGCCTGTCTGCCTTACATTTGGAATGCTCTAAAGATGTGGGAATCACTAGTGGAATGAAAGAACTGAGATGACAACACCCAAGCTGAAGAAGTTCCTAGTCATTAGCTTGGTGCAGAGCAGGAAATAATGTTATAGCAAATAGAGGCAATCAGGAAATAATGTTATAGCAAAGAGAGGCAATCAGGAAATAATGTTATAGCAAATAGCAAAGGAAATAAGTTATAGCAATAGAGGCAATCAGGAAATAATGTAAAATAGCAATCAGGAAATAATGTTATAGCAAAGCAATCAGGAAATAATGTTATAGCAAATAGAGGCAATCACGAAATAATGTTATAGCAAAGAGAGGCAATCCATAATGCACAAACATGGGCAATCACGAAATATGTTCTAGCAAACATCCATCCATTCATTCCATTCACAGAGTTACAGGCAACCATTGCAGCTCAGCGAGGAGGGAACTGAAGTGGTCTCCTAAGAAACTTCCTTTCATAATACTAACAGTAAGGTTCAACATCATGCATGAATAAACTTGCCACAGAAAACCAAGTGAAACACAACCTTTCACACATCTCACCTTGATTTTTGTTTCCATAAACACGAAACATATAGTTATGATGACATCACATAATAATTACTGTTAAAAGTGAATGAATACAACCGTCAAATGTACATTTGGCATACTGTCTGGGGTAAACATTCACATGTACATGTGGCATGCTTTCTGAGTAAACAGTAAATTTAAAAGACGCTTGCACTGGTTGATTTGAAACAGCTGTGCAGAGGCGAGGCAGGTTTATGTACATGCAATACAATGTATTTGTATCTATGTTCACGCCAAAAAAAACATGGAAGCAATGGTGGGGTGGTCACGCTCTCTGGGAAGACTGAAGGAGAGTCAGGTGGGTTCATCATGGACAACGTTCTTTCCTTCACACTTTCTTTTGTCAACACAGGCAAACTAGCTGAGCACGAACCATCGCTCTCTCTCTGTCCGTCTCTGTCGCTCTCTCTTTCTGCATGTTTACGGTGTGTTCCATGAAAAGGCCTAGGGCTGAAAGGTCTGAATATAGAAAGTTGACATTCATTATTTGATGTTCCTGAAGTGTGTGTGTGTGTGTGTGTGTGTGTGTGTGTGTGTGTGTGTGTGTGTGTGTGTGTGTGTGCCTGTGCGTGTGTCTGTGTGTATGTATGTATGTATGTGTGTAAAGTCAGCCAGCCAGCCAGCCAAACAATGAGAGAGAGGAGGGAGAGAGAAAACAAGCCAGAGAGAGAGACAGATTATATGCATATATACTGTGATGATTAAAACTCCAGTAAACGTAGTGGCAACAACTGCAATCGATGTAATGTGGCGGCCATCAGCAGCAAGCTGTAATTCATAGCAGTTTCACTTTTAATCTGAGAGCCATCCTAGCTAAAGGCCACCACATCACTGCCTGAACTGAGAAAAGGCAACACATACAAAACAGAACCATTTCAACGAACAATGAAGTATGTTAATCAGTTGATCCAAGCCTGAGAGAAAAAGCAACACACACGAACAGAACTATTTCAACAAAAATTATTTTAAAAAAGTTAATCTACTGATTCAAAACAACGCACCCATTTTATTTAATCAGCTGATTCAAAGCAACACAAAAAAACAGAACTATTTCAACAAATTATGAAATAAAAGTTAATGTATTGATTCAAAGCTGAGAGAAAAAAAAAAAACACAACACACACAACAGAACTATTTCAACAAATTATGAAATAAAAGTTAATCTACTGATTCAAAGCTGAGAGAAAAAAAAAAAAAAAAAAAGCAACACACACAACAGAAACTATTTCAACGAATTATGAAATAAAAAGTTAATCTACTCATTCAAGGCTTAGCCGTGCTAATCGTGCCAGCCATTCTTACAAACGAACAAGAAGAAAAAAAAAGCAACCAGATCATTGCTAAATCGAGATCTAGAGTGCACTCTGAACAGTGTTTACAGTTTCATTTCCTACTTGCCAGATAGGAAAAAAACACAAATGAACAAACAACAGCATGTTGCAAAGTGTAAAGAGACCCCCCTAAAGCATCGAGACTTTCCAAAGTAAATTGAGGACAATGACCTACAAAGACAGAAAAAAGTGGGCATCGGTAATTAAAGATTAAAATCATTATTGAAAAAAAAAAAAAAAAAAAAAACAAAAGACAGCGGCAAAGGGAGTTACAGAAAAGAGGAAATAATGCTCATGGAACTTCCACTTGGCAGGGATATTATTTATACAAACTGCAAGGGCTCTAAAGAGGCATGTGCTGCAGCCGTGACAACAGCAGCTGCAATGACCCAAGTAGTGGTGGCTGCGTTAGTCTGTCAACAGTAGCCGCAATGACCCAAGTAGTGGTGGCTGCGTTAGTCAGTCAATTAAGGAACTAGCCTCAATTGCCTTAGCTTATTGCCGATTCCCTGAGCATCATATGGACTGGTTTGTGCCCCCAGAGTTCCCTCCCTTCCTATTCACAAACGTGTCTATACCAACTGGTTCGTGCCGACAGAGTTCCTTCCCCTTCTGTTCACAAAAGTGTCTCTACGAACTGGTTCGTGCCGACAGAGTTCCCTCCCTTTCTATTCACAAACGTTCCTCCATGGACTGGTTTGTGTCAACAGAGTTCCCTCCCTTTCCATTCACAAACGTTCCTCCATGGACTGGTTTGTGTCAACAGAGTTCCCTCCCTTTCTACTCACACAAGTTTCTGATCACTGATGAAACTGTCTCATTAAACCCAGCTATTACTTATTCGACTGAAATGACATGTGTCAGTAATATAAGTAGAGGCAGGTGTTCTCTGAAGTCAGATGGACTGTTACACACGGTTAGCAACACTGCATGACAAACATGTACTACGGTCAAATATATAATAAAATCTCCAACAGCCCTTAAAAGAGGCTACAGACACAGAAACAGTATAGCCAAACATGCAATATCGAACCTTCTCTGACCAGCCTCTGCCTCCCCCTCCACACACACACACACACAAAAAGGGATGTAGAGCGGGAGGATGAGAATAGTCTGTCCAAGCTGATGCACATTCTTAATGATCAAATGCAGCTCTGGTGAAGATGAGGAAGGCGAAGAAAAAAAGACATCACAGACAATAGAAATTGTTTTGTAAAAAAAAAAGAAAAAAAAAACCCTCACATCACAGGAAGCATAAAATGTTTTAAAAATCACTGCACTAAATAGTAGATGCAAAAAGAAACTGTTAGGAAATAAATGCAGACTTCCCCTCGGTGACACACACACGCAATACTGACAACAATAACAACAAGATGACAAAAAGGGACAGAGGTTAAACACATATACACAAAATCAAAATGGTTTCTAGCATTTGTTTTGTTTTGTTAACAGACGACTCCTCATTGACAAAAACAAAAAAGAAAATGGCTGGGTCTGCCTTTGTTATTTCATCAGTAAAGTAGTAAAGTTATATTTCATCGAAAAATATAGATCTATATTCGTTTTGCTGAAATGATAGCCATATTAATGGCTTTGAAAATATCTAACTGACTTACAACAGTCAATTTTTCAAGTGTTGTTCAGCGTAGATTTGATGTCACTATTACTATCCCTTAAGTCTTGAAAATTGAATGCAGGTAAGAAATTTGTCATATAATTCACATCTTGATATGTAAAGGAACTGACTTAACTTTCTTGTGGGTTCCTTTCCACTGTGGAATCTCTGGTAATGAACTCGCTGACAGATGTATGGAAAAAGATGCAAGAAATGAAATCTGAGCACAACAACTTTCTATACCTTTCACTTTACAAGAGAATCATCAGATGCTAAGACAAATGGCTTGGGACTGTTTCGGAAATACTCAGAACAAACTTAGTTCTCATGGTAACTTAGTTCTCTGTCAAAGGCGTTCCAACACCCGCAATTTCTCGAGATGTATCAATACAGAAACTTTGTTTGAAAGTTTTATCAACTTAAACTATAATGCTCTCTACACAAAAAATAATGCTTCATCAAAATATATAATTATGTGGCAAAAACGAACAAATCAAGACATCACATTCTGTTTGAATGCGTACCCCTTTGGGACATACCCCACTAGGTTTATCAGGCATGTCTGTAACTCATGTGGGTTTTTTTTTTTCTGATTCTGATTTTTTGCTTTGAAGTGACCTCTTGTTTGATATACAGCCTGGTTAGGCATTCACTTTGATATGGTATTGCCGGTCTTACTGTGGTTATTTGTACCCATCTGTAAGCACATACACGCATGTACACATGCACTTTTGCATGCACAGATGTAAGCACACACATATTCTTTCTCTTTCTCATCTACCATCACATAATTTTGAGAAAAGATGTCAAATGAGAGTACTACTACTACTACTACTACTACTACTAGCATAAAGCCTGTCAGATAAAAAATGTATTTATCTTTTCTTTATTTTCTTAATTATCATTATCATTATTACAACATGTACTACTATCATCAAGAAAAAATGTTTGTCATAAACTACTTGAAATATTTCCATTCCATCCAACATGATTGCAGGTTAAATAAACTTTGTGAGAGAAAAAACAAACATATTCTCTTTCAAACAAACTCTCTCCTCTCACACACACACACACACACACACACACACACACACACCACACACACACACACACACTCACACACACACACACACACACACACACACACACACACGAATGCATGCACAGTTAGGCACTGACTTACAGACTAACTGAAATCACATTATTCTAAAATCAATTTTTGGCTGATAATGGTATTGAACGATGTATGCCAAACAATCAAAACAATTTAAACAAAAAGAACAGAAGGAAACTTGATTCCCAAACTTGGTTTGAAAAAACAAAAGGAAAATTTCAACTCACTGACAACTTATGTAGTAATCATTCTGGAAAATTCTATCACTTTTAGCCCTCCCACCCCCCCTCCCTTCACACCAACCCATCCCACCACCCATCTTTGCAACGTCTCTATCTATCCCCCCCCCCCTCCTCCTCCCCCCTATTACTCTCTCTCATCCCACAACTCTATTTCTCTCTTCTATTTTTCCGAATAAACATGCCCTCCAAATTTTTTTTCCTTTCCTTTTAAAGGACACTTGCACATGGTTTCACACACACCACACACACACACACACACACACACACACACACACGGCACAAACACACACATGGGGCATGCACACAAACACATTTAAAACAAGCCTAACTAAAAAGGGAGCAGGCAAAAATGGCCGCTATGAACCATTCACACAGTTACAACTGTTTTGGTCATTTGTCCAAGCTAAACTTTCATCATTCTTTATGGTCATTTGTCCAAGCTAAACTTTCATCATTCTTTATGGTCATTTGTCCAAGCTAAACTTTCACCCTTCTTTATGGTCATTTGTCCAAGCTAAACTTTCACCCTTCTTTACGGTCATTTGTCCAAGCTAAACTTTCACCCTTCTTTACGGTCATTTGTCCAAGCTAAACTTTCACCCTTCTTTACGGTCATTTGTCCAAGCTAAACTTTCACCCTTCTTTACGGTCATTTGTCCAAGCTAAACTTTCACCCTTCTTTACGGTCATTTGTCCAAGCTAAACTTTCACCCTTCTTTATGGTCATTTGTCCAAGCTAAAACTTTCACCTTCTTTATGGTCATTTGTCCCAAGCTAAACTTTCACCCTTCTTTATGGTCATTGTCCAGCTAAACTTTTCACCCTTCTTTACGGTCATTTGTCCAAGCTAAACTTTCACCCTTCTACCTAATACAAACAACACCCGGTAAGGGAGTTCCATTCATTTTGCTTATAGCCTAACCGACCACGAAGGGCCACATGAGGGCTGTCACCTTGTTAAGTCAGCTCTAAACATAATATAGATCTATCTATCTACTATCTACCTACCTATCTACCTATTGACATTGTATAGATCTATCTAGCTACTATCTACCTATCTACCTCTCGACATTATATAGATCTATCTATCTACTATCTACCTACCTATCTACCTATTGACATTATATGGATCTATCTATCTACTATCTACCTATCTATCAAGCTGGGCTGACAAATAGGTGATAGGTCTCTGGCTGTGGCATTTCTAGGGGAGATAACCATTTAAGGATCTGACTGCGTATTATTAGCTAACACTGCAGGTCTGGATAACGAACAAATATATTTGAGAAACTTAAGTTTATCATTGAAGCATGGCATGCTGCACGCACGCACGCATGTACAACTGAACACACAGAATGAGATCAGTTAAACTACCAATCAAACGGTGTCAACAGATAGGTAAATAAACAATGAGATTTAACAGACAGATAAATGAATACATAAATAAATGGAGAGAAATAAGTGAATACAAAACATATTTCAGTAAAAAAATAAAAAAGCAACAACAAAAAAACCACTGACTATCATTTGTTCTTTACTTTTCTGTGGGCAGGAGTTTTGTTTCTATCAGTAAAAGTAAACTGATGGTTTCAGACTAGGTGTAGTGATGAATTAATGCCAACATAATACACCCATTCATGCACATGGCTTAGACTGCGATACTCTGTCTTACATTAAAAAACACACACACACAAAAATGACATTTTCAAGCAACTACACACTCACATACACACACACAGACCATGTAAAAAATCAAAAAGCATTCATGTCAGAAATAACTTCTCTAATGTAGACCACAATGAACGTGAATTAGTTTTTTTCTAAAAAAGTTGAGCTTCTTGGCAATAAACCATAACAAATCTGAGTAAACAAAATCAACATGTCTATAATGTTGTTTCTAGGAGACCATTCCAACACAACATGCAACACCCAACCTCACAGAGGCAGGGGCCGTAACTGCAGGAGCAAGTCATGTCATGAACTAGGATTACAGTCCCTGGAAAGAAAACCATCAAAGACACATATACACAGGCACAAAGCTGGCAATCTAATTCAGCATCACTAGACAAATTAAAGCACACACACACACACACACACACACACATACGGAAATGAAACCCTGCATCATCTCGTTAGTAGGGCAGCTCATGCAATTCTGTTTTATTCCCATCAATCACGCTTCACGTTTCATCATTTTTAGCTGTAAAGTGTGGAAGACTGGGGCAGGGCAGCGGGTGGGAAGGTAACGTGAAAGATGGGGAGGTAAGTGGCAGGAGATGGGCAGACCAAAGGGAGAAGGGTCGGGGCAGGAAGCGGTGATTGTCATGCACGCTGAAAGTGTGCGGCCACTCTGGAATCATCACAGGGGGGGTTTACACAAAGCTCTGCTCTCTGGAACTTCATTCTGTCTTGTTGCCACTCTCCTCTTCTTCCCCCCCCCCCTCCCCCCCCCTTGTCTTTTTTCTTTTGATTTTTCTTTTGATTATCATTATCAACATTATTACAGCATGGTTGTGGGGGCCGGAATAGCTCAGTTGGTAGAGCGCTGGACTCGTGATCCTGGGGTTGCGGGTTCAAACTTCGGTACAGGGGGATTTTTCCCTTGGAGTTAACATTGGTTCTGACTGCATTTCCCATACAGTCCTTCGAATGACACTATAAACCGAGGTTCGATGCGTGAATGCACACACATCTTGCACACACGTAAAATCCCATCACCAACTTTCGGAAGAGAAAGCCAGTTTGGCCGTTGGTATGGACTATACAGGCAGTGTCTGCAGGAGTATCAGCCTGCGTACGCAGCAAGGAAAAAAGAGAAAAAACCCCAAACCCAAACAGGTTGCCAACTTTCTTGAGTCGAGACATGAGGGAGGCAGCAGAAGTGGTGAAAACAGGGGGGGGGGGGGGCCAGTTAGGTGCTGGTGATGGAGAGCATGTAAAGCCTGATTGATTGAACCAACACATGGAGGACTGACCCTGAGCATGTATGATCTTCCTACTCATACAGTTTCATGCCCATGCAAAACATCTTTTTTTTCATACCTGTCACAGCATTTCCTCTCAACATTTTTCTTCTTTTAAAAAAAAAAAAAAAAAAAAAAGACTTCAACTTCGCACTCAACACTTTTTTTCTAAACAAAAAACAGAATTCTGGATGTGTTTGCTCATCAATTCTGAATTCTGAAAAAAAAAAAAAAATTATAGGGCAAGGACAATTTCTGAAAACTCAGAAGGTATGGCTGTGAAGTGAACAGTAATTTCCTTTCTGCATACGCAGGCTGATACTCCTGCAGACACTCCCTGTGTACACAGGCAAGGATTAACCCCATCTACCCAACAAAGGGAGTGGAGTTTTGTGTGTATGAACATTTTTTATCCCACCATTAAGGCAACATACTCAAACTACAGGGAAGATGTATGCAATATGTAATGTGTCATCCATACCAATGGCCAAACTGGCCTTCTCTTCCGAAAGTGGGTGATGGGATTTGACGTGTGCGCAAGATGTTATGCGTGCGTTCACACACGGAACCTCGGTTTATAGTGTCATTCAAACTACAAAGGACTGTATGGGAAATGGAGTCAGAACAATGTTAACTCTGAGGGAAAAATTCCCCCATACCGAAACGACCCAGCAGAGATTCATACCCGCAAGATCACTAAGATTATGAGTCCAGCGCCCTGCCACTGGGCTATTCCATCCCCCCAGCGAACAGTAATAATTCTCTCTCTCTCTCTCTCCCCCTCTCCCTCTCTCTGTGTTATCACTACAGATAATGCAATCATCCTTTATGATCGGTTTTACACTTAGAGTGATGAACTACAATACGCAAACATCTAAATTTCTGCTCCACACAAAACTGGGAAGACATACAGATTCCATGTATTTCTCTTCCATGAAACTACATATATGCAGAAAGAAAAAAAAAAAAGAAAAAAAAAAAAAGAAGAAAAGTGAACAAAAGTGACCAACAAAAGGGGGCTGAAGGATTGGTTGGTGGTGGGTGAGGTAAATATTTTGCTCAAATAATAGTTTCAATATATTTACATCATATTTACACCCCCAAAAATCACTCATACATAATCAATAATATGTCTATTGAATTGCAAAGCTCATGATCCACAGGATCAAAATATATCGTAGCTCTGCGAATGAAACACATAATAAATACTTTGAAACACAATTCAGAAAGATAGGAACACACTAGATGTGTCAACTAAAAATCTTTTCGTAAATGAAAAGTGAAACAATTCTA
>JADBJO010002787.1:247874-257874 GCA_016801955.1 Conus betulinus | reverse complement strand
GACTGTTTGTCCTGATACCAAAGAACACACTGCAACTCCTTGTTACACTGAAAGCGTAATCACCAACAAGTCACTGCCAGATTAGAACAGAATATCAGGGGAAAACGATGAGCAAACCGCCCATCAAAATCCTAGGTAGGAGAGAACATGACATTACCATTTAAAGCTCTCTCGCTACTAATGCTGATAAGGCCGAGGATGGATTTCATGACTGAGTCATCTACTTACAATACAAGAGTCTATGTACAGCTAAAAGGATCATCCATCATGTACAATCGCCATCCTCTTTTCTTGTTGCCTAACTAACTCTACTGGTTCAATCAATGCAAGCTGTCTGAATGTGCCCCAAACCCAGTGACCCCTTAACCCTCTAGTATTTGAAAATCATGAAGAAACTCTTCCTGCTACTAACAAAATGGTGTTCTTTGTATGCACATGAAGCTCCACAGCTGTGAAGCACCAAGACTAACACAATTCTTCCCTTGGGTTAGCTTGGCCCAAAGGCAAAGCTTTCTTCACACTGGCTGTCTATAAATTTATGCCTGAAGGAAAAATCACCAGCAGTCCTCAGACATGCAGAAGACTGCCACATGTTCAAACGAATGCTGGGACTTCCTGTCAGTGGCCTGTGACGGGAGAAAATGTAAAAGGGTTAATACGCCTTTTTCTTGGCTTCCATCTCAGCGTTTTCCATTTACAATGACGATGGAATGATGCAGAGACTAGCTAGAGACCTTCGGTGGTGGGATGGTTCTACAACCAGTGCTATTATTAGAACTGATACTGCTGCCAGCGCAGCTGCCACAGTGACTGACATCATCATGAGCACCGCGGTGTCATAGCGGTCCAATCTCATCAAAGACGACAGTGTCTCCCTGAAAGAACTCAGAACATTCAACCAAGCACCTGGGAATAAGCAGCTAGCACAGTGTGTGTGTGTGTGTGTGTGTGTGTGTGTGTGTGTGTGTGTGTAAGAGCGAGATCTTATCAAGCTCTGCATCTAAAGCACTAAACAAGAATCTGAAAAGTTCTAGTGAAAGACAGATATACTTCTTCATTTAACTACTCAGAAAAAAAAAGCCTTTATTACGCATGCTACATGCCAGTCCAGGTGAGCTCAAATCTGTGACACTATAAGCAAGTCAGCATGTGTGTATACCACACACAAGCTGTAACTAAATGTCATATGACATATATGCTGCTTGTGGGGTTGTGAGGACGTATGTGTATGTATGCATTATATTGAGGAGGAAGGGAGGGAGGGACACAAGTGTTACGAAGTTCTGTGCTTGTGTATTCACGGGATTGCTGAGCAGTCTGTGAGAGTAAGCATGAAATTACAATGTCTTGCCTGTGTTTCAAAGTAGATGAAGAATCCCAGCAAATCACAGTTTAAATACAAGTTTACATTTCAAACAACGTTATATTTCAAATAATGCAGTGATTCGAACTGATTTTAAGGCTGAGATAATGAAGAATAAATCTTCAGCTGAGAGACTTTTCAATGATGTTTGCATCAATTTGTGATAGTCGCATTTCCCTGCGTTGTGTGCATTAAAAAGTGATTCAAGCATTCATGGAACAGCAGATTTTCTCCTTTCTCATACCTTTTCAACTGCTCGCTTGATTCTTCCAGCTCTGAAAGAAAATCATTTTTCTGCCAATACAACTTGACAGCGCTACTACAGTCACAGTTGTATCATCCGTGCCTTTCTTCCTGTCTTGAAGTTTCCTCACTCACAGTTCCATCCTGTTCCTGGCTCAACACCAACGGGAGATTGCTTTCCCTCTTTTCTGTGAAAAAATCATACCTATCATTCAAGGGGACAAAATGCAGGCAGACAATGGAACATGATATTCCATCCACGCATGTCTGTTAAAATGAAACAAATTTTTGATCGTGTCCCGCCCCCTCCTAGCTGTTATGCAACACTGTTTCTTCTTTCTGATGCATACCTGAGGGGAGCTGGTCTGATGTAAATCATTTGAAAACAACATTCTGGTGATGGTTGTCATGGTCGGTGTGGATTTCACCCTGAACATCCGTTCATGATCTGCTCTGCAAGCCAGTCTAATTCTCTTTCAGCTGGTTCTAGAACGTGAATGCCTACGCCGGACGCCATCAGTGGAGCGAGCTGGCTTCAATAGACGTCTACTGCGGCTTGCTCGCCTCTCACTTTTTCCATTCATTCCAGCCTTCTGGAATTCACCACGTTTTTTTTTTCTGGCACTTGCACGTAACCCTTTCCTGAGCCAATCACTTTGTTTAGCAGTGCGGGCAGTATTTCCCAGTGTGACTAAACTGTCACTCAAATCACGGTCCTTTTCAGGTACATATCGGACATCCTCTTCCTCACTGTGTAGTCCTTGGTATTCAGGAAGAACAGAATAACCTCCCTTCGTTGTTTCTTTCGGGTGTTCAACCGCTTTCTGGGCCAAGAAACGTTCCAGCGTCTCCGGAACGGGCTGCCCTTCATCTGTGTAGGCTTGCTGCACTCTCTGCAGGAAGAGGTCTTTGGCAAACTGGTACAGCTCGATGTCCAGGTGGTTCAACTCGGCGATTCTCTTGAGGTCGTCCGAGGTCAAGTTCCCCTGGCTGCTGTGTGGGTGTGGTTGTGCTGAACAAAGTCGTGGAGGAAGTTCATGTGCAGGGAGTGCTCAAAGAGGAACTGGGAGAAGGCCTGGAACTCCACCAGGCCAAGAAGGCCATCTGCTTCAGGTTGCGTTTGGCCGAGTCCAGCAGCAGAGCGTTGCGGCGGGCGGGGGGGACATGGCGCTGGTGTCGTAGCAGTTGACTGCGGTCAGGTTGGCCAGCATGCGAGTCTGGCGGTTGAAGGCCAGGTTGTGGCGGCAGTCCATGAACTGCTTCAAGGTCACATCCTGACAACAGAATGCAGATTTACAGAGTCACAACGCCCTTAGGCTACAACAACAACAACCGTTTCGTTAATGTGTTATTAATGTCTGTTTCAGGAAATGAGTGTGTGTGATTGCGAGTGTGTGTGTGTGTGTGTGTGTGTGTGTGTGTGTGTGTGTGTGTGTTTTTGGTGTGTGTGTGTGTATGTGTGAGATAACAACCATAATCATAATGGGAATTAGCTGCATGCTATGATGGCCCATCTCCTAAGAACTTAGAGTGCTTCTCACACTCACACACACACACACACACACACACACACACACACACACACACACACACACAGCAGGTGGGGGTGCAAATGAACATGCATCCAAACAATGTCATTATACCTATACACAGAAAATTCAAGGAACGGCAAACCATAAAACATGTCTTTTCCGCCCGTCTCCTCCTTGCCCCCGTCACCTGCACCCTCACATCCTTCCTTTCATGACACTGACATGTTGCCATGTAACATCATCAGTAATGCCATGTAATATCATCATCAATGCCATGTAATATCATCAGTAATGCCATGTAATGTCATCAGTTATGCCATGTAATGTCATCAGTAATGCCATGTCATATCATCAGTAATGCCATGTAATGTCATCAGTAATGCCATGTCATATCATCATCAATGCCATGTAACATCATCAGTAATGCCATGTAATATCATCAGTAATGCCATGTAATATCATCAGTTATGCCATGTAATGTCATCAGTTATGCCATGTAATGTCATCAGTAATGCCATGTCATATCATCAGTAATGCCATGTAATGTCATCAGTTATGCCATGTAATGTCATCAGTAATGCCATGTCATATCATCAGTAATGCCATGTAATGTCATCAGTAATGCCATGTAATGTCATCAGTAATGCCATGTAATGTCACCAGTAATGCCATGTAATGTCATCAGTAATGCCATGTAATATCATCAGTTATGCCATGTAATGTCATCAGTAATGCCATGTAATATCATCAGTTATGCCATGTATGCCATGTAATATCATCAGTTATGCCATGTAATATCATCAGTAATGCCATGTAATATCATCAGTAATGCCATGTAATGTCATCATCAGTAATGCCATGTCATATCATCAGTAATGCCATGTCATATCATCAGTAATGCCATGTCATATCATCAGTAATGCCATGTCATATCATCAGTAATGCCATGTAATGTCATCAGTAATGCCATGTCATATCATCAGTAATGCCATGTAATGTCATCAGTAATGCCATGTAATATGATCAGTAATGCCATGTAATATTATCAGTAATGCCATGTAATGTCATCAGTAATGCCATGTTATATTAGTAATGCCTTGTAACATCATCAGTAATGCCATGTAATATCATCAGTAATGCCATGTAATATCATCAGTTATGCCATGTAATATCATCAGTAATGCCATGTAATGCCATGTAACATCATCAGTAATGCCATGTAATATCATCAGTAATGCCATATAATATCATCAGTAATGCCATGTAATATTATCAATAATGCCTTGTAATATCATCAGTAATGCCATGTAATGTCATCAGTAATGCCATGTAATATAATCAGTAATGCCATGTAATATCACCAGTAATGCCATGTAATATCATCAGTAATGCCATGTAATATCATCAGTAATGCCATGTAATATCATCAGTAATGCCATGTAATGCCATGTAACATCATCAGTAATGCCATGTAATATCATCAGTAATGCCATATAATATCATCAGTAATGCCATGTAATATTATCAATAATGCCATGTAATATCATCAGTAATGCAATTTAATGGCATCAGTAAGTTAGATGATACAATGAAGCCAGTTGTTAAAGAATATGGAGAACCATATCATCTTCTGCCTCAAAAGACACAGTGCATTAATTATCAACTTTTTTCAACACCAAGCTTATATTTCAAAAACCACTGAACAAGGCCAGATATCTGTCAGCGTCCCTGCTGATTTCACACTTGGTTTCTTTAGAAACTTAAATCTAATGAAATAAACAAAAGTATCAGCTTCAAATTTCATACGGCCTGATATTATACAACTTAGACTAAACACAAGCTATTGATTTCATTCTGAAAAGAAATCCAGATTTGTTTTTCTTGAATGATAAAAAAAAAAAAAAAGAAAAAAAGCAGACATGAAAGAAAGAAAGAAAGAAAAAACCCAGATCATCTTTTATCATCCTATAATCAACCATACTTGATCTGTTGCCTCTTCATCAACATTTCAAACAGGCCTTTCCCTGCTATAAGAATTACTGAATATGATTTGCATAGTGCCTAGGTGTTGTTGCCATGAACACTGACTGGCTGCACTGACGTCTTTTTCATTCTCAGTCTGCCATATATGTCATCCAGTTTGTGTCAAAACAACACACACTATTATGAAAACATATATCCCGTTGATCACCAGCCTTGTGGAATCACTACAGCAGTGTGAAGCAATGAATCCCTGCGGCACTAACAGACCACTTCACATGACCCCTCTGTGCTCATCACGGTCACCTGAAGCGGTACATCGTTGCATCAGCTACACTCGCCACAGGTGGTGAGCTCTGAGACATCATGATCAAGCCTTTCGTTTCGTACCCCCACATTCGCTCACACAAACAACACATGAAGGCACAATGAGCACGGCTCTTCAAATCTGACCCAAGTCAAACTGATCACGGAAGATAATAACAGATCTCTTTTGTTACGGCGTTTTGAAGGTGAGAGGGTACACAGGACTCCCGCTGACATTCATTTTAAGTATCCTCATGCACAGAATAACCTTTCAGGATATACTTCAGGCATCAGTCTTGAGTTAAAGAATCGCAGTCACTTGAGTCGACCCTTTAAATTCAGCCGTAACACAACATGATAGTTTGCTCCATGCTTTCACAAATCATTCACATGGTGTTCATGGGGCACTCATCACCATCACTGTCAAATCAAAACAGACACTGTTTATTTTGTGACAACTCAACACCAGGATCCTGCACACAATCCACCTCCTGCACAGGAAGCTAAGAGAAGAAAGCTCACAACAAGCTGCGCACCAGACCTACAAAGGAAAACAAACAGCAACAGTAGATAGGCAGCTGAAACGTAAATAAAATGATTCAGATGCTTGCCCTGTACCATTCTGGATGTCAGGTGACTGCTTAGGTTAAAAACAGCAGTCAGTGGAAGCCCTTGAATATGAGCTAGGCGAAAGAAAATGGGAGGTTAATCTCATATGACTGGGCCTGAAAATGGCGCAGTGTCCCTCTGGTAGTGGTGGTCTTTCCACTGGGCCTGAAAATGGCGCAGTGTCCCTCTGGTAGTGGTGGTCTTTCCACAGCTCAGAGCACTGACAAATTAAACATTGCCATCACCTTTGTCTGCAATGTAACAAGACGCTTACAAAAATACATGAAAGCAATCACTGCTGGAATCAACACTGACTGACTAAAACTGAACTAATGGACTAAAACTAGACTGAAAGTTATAAAGTGCACATGATCGTTCTGACTCTTTGTATACAGGCAGCCAGTACAGATCAGAACCTAGTGTTTATTCTGTAGGAGCAGCTGGTCCAGTCTGTGTGTACACTGACTTTCCTCCATCACAATTCCAACCCTGATTTCCATTGAATCACTCCCTTGTTAATATGTGTGTGTGTGTGTGTGTGTGTGTGTGTGTGTGTGTGTGTGTGTGTGTGTGTGTGTGTGTGTGTGTGTGTAAGTGCGTATGTCCATGTGTGAGTGGCTTTGTGTGTGTGTGTGTGTGTGTGTGTGTGTGTGTGTGTGTGTGTGTGTGTGTGTGTGTGTGTGTGTGCGTGTGTGTGTGTGCGTGTGTGTGTATGTGTGTGTGTGTGTGTGTGACACGAATGTGTGTGTGTGTGTGTGTGGAGTAAAACTCCTACATGTGCAATTATGTTTAAGTTCATCCCTTTAACTATGAGCTATGATGAAGTTGCATCTTTTATGCTACATTTTAAGAAAGAATAACCACGTTAATCCTCAAAATATATAAAATCGCCATTTTTCTTTTTAACTCTAAATGACTGAATTCAGTATAATAGTCTAGCGATGGACAAGGTCTTCAGCATGTCTGATTTTGTGTCGGTCATGTTTCTAACTGACCACTGAGGTCACTAAACCCAGAATCCATCCATAATCTTCACAGGCAAACTGACTCCCCACTTCCTGCCCATCTCAAAAGTTACCGGTGCTACTGAAATCTGAAGCGAGTGCAAGCACACCCATACAATCTACATGCTCTCTGAGCCATTGCTGAGGATTCAGTGGCACACGGGCTGATGAGCTGTTGGTTGAATGAACAGTCACCTAACACCATCCCTCACAGTCACACTTGGGTTGGGCATACCGTATGCCTGATTAGATGTTCTGCACATGACATAAAAAAGACAATTGTCTCCAAGATCACTTAACAATTTTCAGGGGGGGGGAAAGGGTGTGTGTGTGTGTAATAGTTCAGTGGTAGATTGCCAGACTCATAATCTTGGGTTTGCCGGTTCGAATCTCTGCCGGGCCGTTTTGGTACATGGGGATTTTTCCCTTGGAGTTAACACTGGTTCTGACTCCCATTTCCCATACAGTCCTTCGAATGAGACTATAAACTGAGGTTCCGTGTGTGAACGCACACGTAACATCTTGCACACACATCAAATCCCATCACCAACTTTTGGAAGAGAAGGCCAGTTTGGCTGTTGGTATGGATGACACGTTACACATAGCATCCACCTTCCCCAAAGATGGAGTATAGCTGCCTTAATGGCGGGATAAAAAAAAAAAAATGGTCATACACACACAAAACTCCACTCCCTTTAATGACTAGTGAGTTGATTTTAACGTGGTGACAGCCCTGATGTGGCCCTTTGCGGTCGGTTGGGCTATAAGCAACATTATCTTATCCACTCCCTTTGCTGGGTAGATGGGATTAATCCTAGCCAGTCTATACAGGGAGTGTCTGCAGGAGTATCAGCCTGCGTACCCCCCCCCCCCCCCCCCCCCAAAACAAAATTTCCAACATCACATAACAATACCTACCATCCAGTTTTCACCCTGATAGCAGAAGGGTACCTCCTCCAGAGTTGCCTCCCTTCCATTACACTTGAGCGAAGCAGTTTTCCATGTGGCGCCCCGTCGCACGTGCATCCACTCGCTGATGAACGAGGCACTGGGTCACGAATCATGGTGATGTAATAGTATCTGGACATAAAACGTTAAGTGATTAAGATCAAGTACAGAAGGGCTTGGCAATGATGATTCAGTCACCTATCATGTACGTTATTCTCAAACTGCGCAAGCACAATACTGTAAATCCTAACATAGGTCTACATAGTCTGGTGATCTGTGAATGTGTTCATGTGTTGGCTCTAAAGTTTTGGGGTGCAAATAACTCCCACATCCCTAAACTTGTAACAGAAATGAATCATGTGCAAAAACCTGATATTAAAATACATTTTTTTACAAATAGAATTTAACGTGAATACATCACAACAGTAATTGCTATGCTAGTAGTGTTAGTTAGTTTTTCAATTTAACGTCTGTTCACTTTCAAGTTAAACTTTAAGTGATACTGGACAAACTAATACAGAAATGAGTGGATGAGAGAAACAGAAATGTTGTATGCAAAATGCTAGTACAGGCCTGCGTACGAATGTGTGTGTGTGTGCCAGTGTATGTGTGTGTGTGTGCGTGCATGCGTGCGTGCGTATGCATGTGCGTGTATGTGTACCCTGTGTGCATGTGTGTATGTGTGTGTGTGCATGTGAATCTCTGTGTGTGTGTGTGTGTGTGTGTGTGTGTGTGTGTGTGTGTGTGTGTGTGTGTGTGTGTGTTGTGTTTGGTATTCCCTTGTGAATACACTAGAAAAAAATGTTCAACATATCTCTTTACTATTATCTGCTTACCACTCTCTGTCTCTACTGTGTCACCTTCTTTAGTCACTAAAGGGCTCACTCCTGTGTTCATCTTTGTTTTTGTTTTTGTACAGTATATTCCAGAAGGCTTTTGGATTATTTTTACATTCCTTTGACAGCTTCTTTTCAAATTCCTTTTTCGCTTTTCTTATTTTTTTTTGTTACAAGTATTACGTGCTTTAACATAATTTTGATAATCTTTCCCCTGCTTCGTGACTAAGAATCTCTGATACATATTATATTTTTTTTTTTTTTTTTTTTTTTTTTTACAAATTTCATTGTCTTTGCATTCATCCACTTTGGTTTCTGTTTTTTTTATTATTCTTAATAATTTGTTTTGGAACGTGTTTTTCTATTAAAGAGTTTTAAAATACTTCTAATTTTCCCCCAGCATTGTTCTACACTAAGATCATTGACTGATTAAGTTTATTCCAGTCAATCTTCAGTTCTTTCATTTGCATAAAATTTTCTCCTCTAAAATCATATGACTGCTTTGGTTCTCCTTTCTCTTGGTCCTCTCCTAGGTACAAAGAGAACATTAAAACCTCATGATCACTTTGCCTATTGGAGCTAAGTGCTTAACGTCTGATATCACATTTCTCATCATTAACAAACTTGTACTACATCTAGCACATTTGATTTTTGTCCCTTTCTATGTCTTGTTGGTTGTTTTACCATTTGGTTCAGAAATGCATCCTGTAGAGAATTTATGAACTTTCCACCCTCTTTCTCCAGAGCCAGCACCATGCCAGTCAATATCTGGGCAATTGAAATCCCCAGTAATACAAACATATTTGAATTTTTCTAATCTAATTTGTTTCAGCAACTCAAACATTTTTTTGTTCATTTTCAATTGTGTGTTTGGACATTTGTAAATGGTTCCAATCAGTATCTTAAAGTCAATACCTTTCGTAAGCTTGTAAAATTGTATATTTTGGCATTAATAGAATCCTTCAGATATATAAATACAGTTATACCTCTTTTGGGATTCTCACTAAAAAATAGTTCGTAACCTGGTACTGAATATTCAACAGAATTTACCCCTTTCTCAGTTTCTGGTTTTTTCGCTATAGATTC
The DNA here is from genome assembly GCA_016801955.1 of Conus betulinus. Taxonomy (NCBI): domain Eukaryota; kingdom Metazoa; phylum Mollusca; class Gastropoda; order Neogastropoda; family Conidae; genus Conus; species Conus betulinus. Next base: position 247,967 of record JADBJO010002787.1, on the reverse strand, counting down.
TGTTACTACTATAATATGAGGTTTATTTTCTTCAGCAAATAGAAGTAACTCATCTTTTTTGTTCAACAGTCCATCTGCATTTGTGTACAAGAA
>JADBJO010002787.1:230374-242874 GCA_016801955.1 Conus betulinus | reverse complement strand
ATCGGGGATACAGGAAAACGGTCACCAATATTCTTGGATCAATCTCAGCGTCTTTCAATAATTTTGAGGAATATGTCATTATGGTTGTATTAGATTTAATAGATCTAGCTCGCTTCGGGAAATGGATATCTGATCGTAAAGCTAATTCATCTTTGCATGAGTTCTGAACAGATGAGCTACGTAGGATGAATTTAGCACAGGCCAAGTTTCTATAGTCATCAAGGGGCAGAACTCCGGCTTCGTAATACGTTCCTGATGCACTGGCATGAAATGGGACACCTAGTGCGAGTCTAAATGCCTTGCAGTCTATGCTTTGCAACTTTTTAGTAAATAGTTTGGTGCGCTGAAGAACACTTCTTGTGCGTATGATAATTTTGATCTTACGAGAGATGTCGAAAGGTGTACTAAAGTTTGTGTATCTGCACCCCAATTTGTTTTACTGATTACTTTTTAGAAGATTAAGAGATTTGCTGGCTTCGTTGATAATATGTTCAATATGGTTGTTCCAAGTTAATTTAGAGGTAATATTTACTCCTAAAAATTTTATCTCGGTGACATAATTCAGTACATTGTTATCTACCTTAAAAGTAGGAATATTGCAAGTACTTCCACCAGCGTCAAATAACATCATGTGGGTTTTTTCTGCCGATAAACTAAGGCCGTTTTCAAACATAAATATTGCTATATTATCTAGGTCACGCTGATATGTTTTTTTTTATGAAATTGCAAGATCTGACTGAAGTTTTCTTCTTTAAAGTTACGTTCATCCATGCAAATATCGTCAGCATATTGCACCAAGGAGCAGTTTTTAGATAAATGCTTTGGAAGATCGCATATCAGAACATTAAAAAGTAGTGGAGCAAGGACCGATCCCTGAGGAATGCCCATTTGTAAATATCTCTTGCTGGAATAGACATTTTGTATCTTTGTTTCCATACTTCTATTGGTCAGAAATGCTTTGATATAGTTATATATATGACCAGAAAGACCAATGGTTTTCAGTTTATATAAAAGTCTCTCATGCCAAACATGATCATACGCTTTTCTGACATCAAAGAAAGTAGCGAGGATGTTTTTTTCTTCTTGCAAATTGTTGTTTTACATGAGTTGTCAATTTACCAGGTGGCCTATTGTTGATCTGCCTTTTCTAAAGCCTGCTTGTGTAGACGGAATTATGCCACGTTTCTCACAGTGATATGCAAGCCTACTTAAAACAATTCTTTCCATTAACTTACACGTGTGAGAGGTGAGGGCAATCGGACGGTAACTATTTATGTTGGATCTAGGTTTGCCCTGCTTTAAGATCGGTACAACTACAGATTCTTTCCAAACAGAAGGGATACTTCCATCTTGCCAGCATTTTGTTATGATGTTATGAAGAAATGTTACAAAATTTTCTGGCAGGTGTTTTTTACATCTCATTCGAAAGTGCATCCAGACCAACTGATGTTTTTTTGTTGTGGTAATGATATTATTGCATTTCTTAATTCCTGTAGAGTGATATCCGCGTTTAGATAATGGTCATTTTTTTTCTTCTGGATCACAATACATATCGTTATTCCTTGAGTTTCCCCTCATAGCTTTGCATTTATCAGAGAGGCTATTTGTGGAACTATTCTTTGCAAATATATCTGCGAACGCTTCAGCTTTTTGAGCAGCAGTTGGAAATTGCTCATTTTCTAAAGTAACTGGATAAATGGAAGATTCACTCCCTGTTTCATTTCATGGACCTTTGTCCAAACTTTTTTAACGTCGTGATGATCAGAGACTTCGGTGAGACAAAAGGACGACCAGTGGTCCCGTTTAGCTTTTTCAATGACTCTGCTGCTCATATTCTTGGCCCGTTTCATAGTGTCATTGTTTTTTTTTCGGCTTGTCTTTAACATATTCTTTGTATTTTAGTTTCTTTTCATCAACAGCACGTTTGCAGGATTCCGTCCACCACACATTTCCGCTATGAACTGATCTTCTTTTCTGGTTAGTTTTTGGAATGGATTTGGTTGCAGCGTACAAGACCGATTCAGAAAAATGTGTGTACATAGTTTCAAGATCCTGGTTTTCAAGAGTTGTTACATTAAAAGACATTAAAATAGATATGAATTTCTCCCAGTCAGCTCGTTTGTAATTATATTTTGGAATTTTATCAACTGTGTTGTCTTGTCTTGTGCGACTGTAAAACCTCTGAGTGATATGGTAATAGGGAGGTGGTCACTTCCCAAAGTGTTTTTATCAACCTGCCAGGAACAGCTAAGAGCTAAGGATGCGGAGATGAAAGAAAGATCAATTGCCGAGGGTCTATGGTTAGGGATATCTGGCAGTCTAGTGACACGCCCATCATTTAGAAGGTACAGGCCAGAATCAAGAATATTTTCTACCAGACGATTTGAACTAACTTTAGAGCGACAACTGTCCCAGAAGGGAGCATGTTCATTGAAATCGCCGGCGATCAACCACTTCTGATTTTGCACGTCTATAGTACGTAACCAGTCAGTGTTACAGTCAAATGCTCCTTTTGGGAGATATATAGAAACTATGTTTAGTGTTAAGGACTTATTGAATCTTACACACACGGCGCATGAGTGAATATTTGCAGCAATTTCTGGAACCGGCGATGTTTATAAGGCGGTAAGACAAATGTTCGTGTATGTAGATGGCTGTAGACACTTTTTCGCCTTTAGCAGTCTGCTGACACACTGGAGGATAGAAGAAGTTTGCTAGCCGAGGTAGTTTATCACTAGACACATTTAGTGACTGCAGAATAAAAAACGGAGAATGAATTATCTGCAATAAGCTCCTGAAGGTGGGAGATGTTTGTTGCCACCGAGCGACAATTCCACTGCAGTATATCTATTTTGGGCTCTCTTTAGCCATAAAAAGTCGAAACAGTATTAAAAAATACTAACGCTTTTAGACAAAAAAAAAAAAAAAAAAAAAAAAAAAGTTTAAGATAAACAGATGAATGCAAATGGATGGAACGAAACTATTCAACTAGAGGAGTCCGCAAAGTCTTGGTCTGAGGTGGGAAAAAATCAGTTTAACTGGGGACAAAAAGATATAACAAAGATGACGATGTTAAATGCAATCGGAGCATTGACACAGTCGACAGAAAGACAGTCATGGGAACCAGCAGAAGAAGTCACGCCGTGGCGGTAGCACCGGAGCCATGTAGCTGTAGTGGTGCCGGTACAGTCGCCGTGGACGGGGTCCCATCATCCCTGTAGGGTCTGGTGGGGACAGATCTTGCAGGTCGTCTTGGTTTGGACCAAAACAGGTGGTGAAGATGACGACCCAGGTTCCCAGCAAAGACACTCAAGCCTCTTTTTGAAGGGTGGATGTTGTCCCGCATGTACTGGGCCTTGTTGCTGACATTTTCATGAGATACAAACGATACGTTCTTATCACCATGAAGACTAGACAGTACATGGGCATTGAATATTTCACGTTTTGTGTGTTTAGGTCTGAAAGTCTGGTAGGAGCGACCCGGCTGATGATGATACGCATTTTGGGATATTTCTTTCTCAGACTTTGAACGAGCTTGACGAAGTTTTTTGATGTTTCCTGTGTGTCTTTTGTATTTTTTTGAGGTCGTTCACACCTACATGAAGTACAATGGCATCTGTATATAATCCACTGTATTGTCCAACAGAGTATTCTTACATTCCTTTAATGTGTAGCACTTTTGACGTTTTGCAAAGTGCAAGCCATACCCCAAACCTAGTCTCTCTTCACATATGCCATTTAACACAGAATCCGAGACGATCAAAACTTTGGGGAGATCGGAGTTGCTGCCAGTTTCATATCTATCCGAACTGTTTTTGCTTGTAGAATTAAACTGCTGTTAACAGGTGTGTGATGGTACGGTTTTGGGGAACTCTTTTTATTAGTTTGTTGAGTGTTTCCTGTACTTTTTGTTCTTTGGACAGTATCGATATGGGTTCGACGACACTTGAGACCAGGGTCTTTCTCGTGACGTGATATCTTTTTTACAGCCTGTTTTACGTCATTTGTTTTTTTTGCGTCACTCTGATCGTCCACTTGTGCAGATTTCCCGACTTTGAGCTTGACAACATCGGAAAAACTCGGCTTACATATGTTTCTGTCAGAAACCGGCGTTTCTATTTCATGTCTTGATTTTGCATATTCAGTCTGAGTGTCACTGTCCTTTGTATTTGTGACTTTGTTGTCTTTTTGTCGTATGGTGGAACATAGTTTTTCGATTCCGTCAGTGTGATGGTAGATTTTAGATCCGACATAGACGCATTCATTTTTTCAAACAATAAATCAGTATTAGAAAAGGCTTCAGCCGAAACATCTTTCATAAAATTAGTATACACATCGATGACCTCTGTCTGCTCGTTTTGGTCTTGACCATGATTACAGACATTACGAATATCAGCTATATCATCTCGTTGGCCTGCATTTTCTTGCCCAGTTTCATTTTTTTCTTTCTCGATCTCGATCTCCGAAGAAGCTGAGGGGTCATAAATTTGGAGGCACATACCTGACACATGTATTTTCGGTGGGAACAAATAAAAACACACAACATATAGTCCGGTAGATAAGTTCTTGACCAAGGAATCGACGTAGAACACTCGGAACACACGAGCGTGCGGCCACTGGCATTGCCGTTACCTTGAGGGCGTTCACCCTGGTTCAGTTTTTCATTGTCTTTTTGACACAAATCTGAGGCTGCAGCAGACTTGTTCCGAGACACAGCTGTGACTGGCATCTTACTGCACACATTGGAAGTTTTCTTGAAGCTTTTTGAGCCCCGCGTTCTCCCCATGACTGTCTTCTGACGGGAGCAGCTAGAAGAGAAAGCTGTCCATCGCCATGTTGTTACGTCATGTGTGTGTGTGTGTGTGTGTGTGTGTGCATGTGTGTGCGTGCATGCATGCGTGCACGCACGCGCGCAGGTTTGTGTGTGTGTGTGTGTGTGTGTGTGTGTGTGTGTGTGTGTGTGTGTGTGTGTGTGTGTGCATGCAAGCGCACGTGTATATGTGTATTTGCATGGTGTGTGTGTGTGTGTGTGTGTGTGTGTGTGTGTGAGCATAGAAGGTCTAAATGTGATGTGATTCTCGAGGAAAATGGCGAAAAGACGGGAAAGATTCATTATCCTGATTGTCCCAACTAGTTTCTTTGGGATGACAACTGTTTTCTGAGGATGATATACATGTACTGTTTTCCCTGAGGCTCTCAATTGTTTTCCCGATTTTCCAGGAGCCGATGATCGCGAGGGAAGTGATTTTAGTCAAAGTATTGGGGAAGGAGGGGGGGGGGGGGATGTTCTTGGTGTATGAGACGAATGACATATAAGGGAAGGGGGGAGAGGGGAAGGAAAGCTTGTGCTGGTGAGCAAAACAAAGAAACAACAACGAGAGAAAACAACAACAACAAACCCAAACAAACACATTTACACAGTTAAGCAAACGTCCAGTTGAACTTTGAAATAAACTCTATGGGAAAATTATTATTGTTTTCCAATTGAATCTGCTGTGAAATCTGGCTTTGAAGATTTTACATAGCTCACTCAAAAACTGTGTGGGAAACTGATCCCCCCCCCCCCCCCCCCCCCCCCCCCCCAAACAGCAGCATGTAAATGTTTCGGTAATTTTGTTTTAACAAAAGCATTTAATCTAAACTGATATGCAGAAAAAAGGTACACCCTAAGATACGAGTGGGACCCAGAAAAGAACTGTCCTCAGCTGCCGAACCATTCAGCTGGGAGCATCCTGCACCACCCTTAAACGCCTGCGCTGTGTTGTGACATAGTATGCAGTCAAGGCAGAGTGGATTCCACTAAGCGACAATTAAGAGATATCAAGTGCTCGCTGGCAGATACCGTTGTGTGCGAGTGATGCCCACTAACCGTGATACAACCTCCATGGAAGCGTCCCCATGGATGCACCAGTCTGTATTTCATGATTGCAGTGCCTACCGGCAAAAAGACGCCACCACCAAGGAAATTGCTGCGCGCGTGCCACAGTTCGCTGCTGTTTCGCTGACAGGTGAAACCAGACCCAGACACAGCCGAGCTTTCGATACATGATCTTACGTGCCCTCTATAGCGAATTCCGGGTTGCCTGCTGTCAACAGAGTTTTCCCTGTGATCACAAGTCTTTCCTCACCATTATTGGGCTTTTCCCCAGAGTCGATCATAAGGCGGACAAAAAAACAAAGAAAAAGAAACAAATGCGCCCGAAGGTGCGAATGCGCGGCCAAGGTGGTCCCAATAATTATGTCCAGAATCGAATGTATTGGTTGAAAAGTTGCTTGGTCTGCATCCAAAATTCTGGTCGGTTTTTCTCAGTTCGATTTCACGAGGTGTTTTTTCAATAAAGTGCAAAATTCTAAGGCAAAAAGTGAATCATTCTGTGCTGTGGCACCAGTTGAAAATTTTTTCTTTTACACAACACTGTCGGCTCATTCATTATTACACAACACAACAACAAAAAAAAAACAAAAAAAAAAAAAAAAACACTAGATGGAAAAACTTGCCCCAATTTACATAAACTGGCATATAAGTCGGCGTATTTCTGTAGTTATGTCAGATATTCTAGCTTTTGCCGCTAAGTGCATATAACACCGATTTAAAATCATCACAAACAAGAATAAGAAAAAAAAAAGTCGACTATACAAGATAATGCGACAAGAAGTGCAATAAATTCTGGAGTAAAAAAATTGATCGACTTTTGGCAAAATAGTTCAGTTTGTCGAGTTTGGAAGCGCGTAACATTAAGGCGGCACTCGCTTGCTGGTTACTAAGCAATGAAATATGTGTATACTTTTAGATTAGGCCTATTTGGATATGTGATTTTTAGATGATTCTGGATGTGTGATCGTAGTACGTAGTAGTGACAATGGTTGGACTGTCTTCTTCTTCTTCTTCTCTTTTTAAACAATCCATAACGGGTAGCTGTATGTTGTTCCAACGGCACACAATGTTGACTATCTGGTCCACATCAACTGCTTCAGAGTTAATGGCTGCTTATTCAAACAGTTCTGACGTTGTTGTTTTTTTTTTCTTTTTTTTTGTTTTTTTTTTTTTTTAATAAATGTCAGCAACGAATATCTTTGGCACTGTTAGGAAGATAAAGATCAGATTTGAACCTTTTCTGTCTTCTGCTGAAACAAAATTCTCTGTAGCTGTGCGGCACAGCGGTTGTGTGGCTGGGGTGGTGGAGAGAGTCTCTACAATTTCCCCTCCGTTTTCAATGAAAGTGCTCTCCCATGATTCGTCTGCCGTCGTTTCCCCGGAACGCCCAGGGAGGCTTGCCAAATTTACAGTAATCAACGGCTGCTGAAAACAGGAAGAGATCTGCAGGGTGGGTGAAGAACATGTTATGTCGCTGATCGAATAGTGTGTGTGCAGTTAACGGCTATTTATCAACAGCTAGGGCGTCGACGTAAACTGCGGCAGATATGTTTCTAACAAACTGAAAGTAAAATTTGAACATGAACGTCTCCAGATCGCCCATTATCATACGATGCACACCTGACGGATTGTTAGCTCTCCGCGAGTTTCAAAATTAACGAGACAGTGTGTGTTGTTACTTTTTGATTGTCGCACCGGCAGATGTCTAGTTTCGTGACACTTTCCAGTTTTACATATTTCACGAAAGTAATGGCTTTTGTCTGTGTCAGTTTCTCTCGGGATTTCAGTTTTGGTGGCTCGGAGTCATAAGTGTCGTCAGTTTTTGTTTTAGACAGAGGATGGAAACAAACAACAACAACAAAGAAAGAAAAGAAAATAGGATCAACATTAACCATTTTCAGATTGCTTCATCCACCGTCCCAGGTCAGATCTGCATAGCAGCTCACTGCCTTGCGTCACTTACACCTCTTGAGTATGATGCATAGTTAGTTCGGTAAGTGTAGTGCAGCCTAGACAGCTTCAGCGGCAACGCTCAATCTATCATCTTTCCTGTCGTCAGAGAGAGAGAGAGAGTGATGTCTTCACAGACTTGAAGTAGGCATTGGATAACCTCAGTGATAATGTAGGCATTGGAGTTTGGCTGCTTGTCCAATAGAGAACATGTCACCAGTATACATGGGCATGCCGTGATTTTTTTTTCTATGCAAGTTTTTGTTTAGCTTTCAGTTAAATAGGATTTTTCTTCAGATACAGTTTTTTTTTTCTTATACTTCATTTAGTTAGAATGAATTCAGTACTTAGAAATTTCTGGCAGCAACTATAAATAGGCACTATCTACCCTGGGAAATGTATGAATCCATGTAGAATAAAGGTACTTTGAAAAATGAGATGTTGAAAAAAAAATGGCTGGGTGATCCAAGGCCCCTCTAGGAACACACAGATCATTAAACAGAACTAGGACATCCTGCATACAGCATACAAAAACACAGTGAGATTTTGCCAAGATGAATGTCAGTAGTAGTGGAAATAAAACCTTAAAACCTTGGGCAGATATATAGACCAACACAACCACAGTTTCTTCTGCTTGGTCCCAAGGGATTCATAACAGGGAGTGTGGTCCCAAGGGATTCAAAACAGGGACTGTGGTCCCAAGGGATTCAAAAACAGGGACTGTGGACTCAAGGGATTCAAAACAGGGACTGTGGTCCCACAGATTCAAAACAGGGACTGTGGTCCCACAGGAGGATTCAAAACAGGGACTGTGGTCCCAAGGATTCAAAACAGGGACTGTGGTCCCACAGGATTCAAAACTCAAAAAAACAGGACTGTGGTCCCAAGGGATTCAAAACACAGGGACTGTGGTCCCACAGGATTCAAAACAGGGACTGTGGTCCCACAGGATTCAAAACAGGGACTGTGGTCCCACAGGATTCAAAACAGGAACTGTGGTCCCACAGGATTCAAAACCACAGGATTCAAAACAGGGACTGTGGTCCCAAGGGATTCAAAACAGGGACTGTGGTCCCACAGGATTCAAAACAGGGACTGTGGTCCCACAGGATTCAAAACAGGGACTGTGGTCCCACAGGATTCAAAACACAGGACTGTGGTCCCACAGGATTCAAACCAGGGACTGTGGTCCCACAGGATTCAAAACAGGGATGTCAAAACAGGGACTGTGGTCCCACAGGATTCAAAACAGGGACTGTGGTCCCACAGGATTCAAAACCAGGGACTGTGGTCCCACAGGATTCATAACAGGGACTGTGGTCCCACAGGATTCAAACAGAGACTGTGGTCCCAAAGGATTCAAACAGGGACTGTGTCCCACAGGATTTAAAACAGGGACTGTGGTCCCACAGGATTCAAAACATTGACTGTGGTCCCACAGGATTCAAAACAGGGACTGTGGTCCCAAGGGATTCAAAACAGGGACTGTGGTCCCACAGGATTCATGACAGGGACTGTGGTCCCACAGGATTTATGACAGGGACTGTGGTCCCAAGGGATTCAAAACAGGGACTGTGGTCCCACAGGATTCAAAACAGGGACTGTGGTCCCACAGGATTCAAAACAGGGACTGTGGTCCCAAGGGATTCAAACAGGGACTGTGGTCCCAAGGGATTCAAAACAGGGACTGTGGTCCCACAGGATTCAAAACAGGGACTGTGGTCCCACAGGATTCACACAGGGACTGTGGTCCCACAGGATTCAAAACAGGGACTGTGGCCCACAGGATTCAAACAGGGACTGTGGTCCCACAGGATTCAAAACAGGGACTGTGTGTCCCACAGGATTGGTCAGGAAAAACAGGGACTGTGGTCCCACAGGACTCAAAACAGGGACTGTGTCCCAAGGGATTCAAAACAGGGACTGTGGTCCCAAAGGATTCAAAACAGGGACTGTGGTCCCACAGGATTCAAAACAGGGACTGTGGTCCCAAGGGATTCAAAACAGGGAGTGTGGTCGCACGGGATTCAAAACAGGGACTATTCAAGTTCTGCGGTAAGCCCTGTGGCAACAGTGTCCATTCTGACAACAGTGCAGATGTGACCCGTCTCATTGAAAGATGAGGCTAAGACATATAACAATATGGTAATATAATCACTCCAAATGTACATTACAACCAATACTACGCAGGGTTTGTTGTCAGTCTGGGGGACAGGTGAAAAGACCATAAATTCCACACAAAACAAAACCTGAAAATAGAGTGGTGTCATGGGACAAGATGCTATATTTGCTCTTCCAGGGGATCCAGAGCTGCTTTGGATAGATCCACACTACATAGATCAGCAAGGTCAAAGCAGTCCAAGGGAGAGCAGCTATAGGTATGTGACCAGTCCGTACAAGTGGTCATCTAGTGTCACTGCTATTTAATGATCTCTATGGGAACTCTGCTGCTGCCCAGGCAAACTAAATTACAGTTTTGCCAGGCTGTTAAAGACTGTCAACAGTCTTGCAGACATCATCCCCCCCCCCCCCCCCCCCCCCCCCCCCCCCCCCCCCCCCCCCCGACCCTTACCTACACAGCCAAGCAACTGCAAGAACCAGATCCAGTCATCCTGTTTCCACCGGAACCATTTCCATTAGAACCAACACATTCAAATTAAAATTCATTCCACGTGCCATCCCAGTGTGGAATGTTCTTCCAGTTCCAGTGCCAAGGCTCGGTCTCTGACATCATTCAGGAGGCAGCTGACTCCTCTAGGTTGGGAGGTTGTTTGAAAGAAGGGGTAGATGATGGGCTATGGCTCTGCTGGCGGTCAGGACTGAGTCCCGAGGAGTGCTATGGTAGCTACATTCATCTAGTCATAGTACCCTCAAACAGTTCAGAGTGGATGACGCTACCCCTCAACCCTTCATTTATGTATGCGTTTGTTGGTTGAGTTGAGGAGGACCACTTCAGTCGTCTAGGGGTTATGTTTGTGCCTACTTACTAACAATCACCCCCTTCCCCAGTCCCCCTCCTACATTCCCCTCCCTCTTTCCCCTCCTTCCCATCCTTCTGCCTTCTGATTCCCCCTCCCTGTCCTTGTTGTCCCCCCCCCCTCCACCCCTGTCTCTCCTTCCTCCCCTTTCCTTGTGCCCCCATTCCCCTGTCTCCCCTTCCCCTGTCCACTCCCCCCCCCCCCCCCTCCATCCTCTCTTCCCCCATCTCACCCTCTCCGTTTGCCCCCCCCCCCCTCCCCCCCCCTTCATTATCATCTCCTCTTCTCTCTCCTCCACTTATTCCCAGCTACCTTTCCCCCATCCCTCCTCCCCTTCCCCCATCCCTCCTCCCCTTCCTCCATCCCCCACAGCCATACCACCCTGTTCCTCCCCCAGACCCCTGTCCCCCTTCCCCTTCACCCAACTCTCTTCACATATCATGACCCCTGTTGCCTTGCATCCGCTTTGAATCCTTCGAAGAAAAAAAAAAAAAAAGAAAAAAAATGTCAGAACGTTGAGGTCTTCAGACTCAGGCTTTCCCAACTAAGCTCTTCCCGCTGACAGTAAGTCAGGTGTTGTCAGTTCATATGATCTCCAAAAGTGAAATGTAGTTTGACCTACTTCAAATGCTGACCTTGCTTTACTCCATCATCTGGTCACATTAAAATGCAACTGAAACAACTTTCTAGTGCAAAAGTGACTGTAGGTGTGCCCAGTATGCTGAGTCATTTCGCCAGATTTGGAAAAGATCACGCAAAGACTGTGGATTTGTAGAACTAGCCACAAAGCCAGATTGCACTGGACACACTCACGCACGCACACAGGCCCGCATACAAGCGCACACACACACACAGAGACACTCACACACACACACACACACACACACACACACACACACACACACACACACACACACACACACACACACACACACACACACACAACACACACACACACACACACACACACACACACACACACACACACACACATGCACACACACATACCCCCACACACAAACACACACTTATACACACACACATACACACACTATATGACTGATTTGTTTCTTTCGTTTGCTTGCTGATATGTGCGAAGGCTTTTTTGGTGTATATGATTTCAGTGCAGCTGATGGAATACAGATCTGTGTAGTTATGTCACACTCACAAACCTTAGTGTACATGTTGTTCAGTGGAAACAAAAGAGAAGTTCACCTTTGTCCTGTCAGCCAACTGGACGTCAGATGGACCAGTGTGCCCAGTGTGGCCAGCAGGGCGGGGCTGAGGGCATTCGACTTTGTTCCGCCTGTAAGGCCATTGGCTACTGCTCCCGTGACTGCCAGAAACATCATTGGTCGTCTCACAAGACTAGCTGTGGGAAGACTGTAGCCAACAGTAAGTGTCATGTATAATATTTGAACACACAGTTGTCTACTTTGCTCATGTACAGATATACTATGTATGTGTTCACATACACACACACACACACGCGCATGCATGCACACACACACACACACACACACACACACACACACACACACACACACACACACAGAGCAGAGAAATCGCACACACACACACACACACACACACACACACACACACACACACACACACACACACACGCACATACACACACACGCGTGCACGCTCACTTGCTTGCATTATGCACAAACACATAAACGTAGGCATGCACC
>JADBJO010002787.1:220374-225374 GCA_016801955.1 Conus betulinus | reverse complement strand
TGTGTGTGTGTGTGTGTGTGTGTGTGTGTGTGTGTGTGTGTGTGTGTGTGTGTGTGTGTGTGTGTGTGTGTGTGTGTGTGTTTGTGTGTTGTGTGTGTGTGTGTGTGTGTTGTGTGTGTGTGTGTGATCCATTTACTGTTTCTGTTTTGTGCTTTCTAGCCAGTGTGAAATGCAGTGCCATGAAATAATGCATGTGTGTGTTTAATTCTTTTAGCTTCTCACTTCTTACTTTTTTGTTCATATGCTAGAAGTCTTGAATGATATGGCATGGAATAAACAAGTGTGTGTGTGTGTGTGTGTGTGTGTGTGTGTGTGTGTGTGTGTGTGTGCATGCAGATGTGCATATGTATGCCCACATGTGTGTGTGTGTGTGTGTGTGTGTGTGTGTGTGTGTGTGTGTGTGTGTGTGTGTGTGTTTGTGCTTGTATGTTTTTATCGATTTGATTTCTTACTTCTTTCTTTTGCTTGCTTTCTGAAACTGTGAATTGTAACCACATGATTTAAACAGCATGTGTACACATGTATGTGTGTTTTGTTCGTTTAGTGTCCCATCACCCTCGTGTGCTTGTTTCTCCAGAAGTGTGGACTGCAGCGTCAGGGAATGAACAGATGTGGGTCATGTCTGGGAGTGACCTACTGCTCACGTGACTGCCAGCGAGCCGACTGGAAAGCACACAAGGCCGTGTGCCTGGCTGCGGTCAAGGTCACCAGGGACGGTGACAACAACCTCTTCCTGGGGGTGAGACACGGAATGGTGACTAGATCTTCAATGTGCAAAATGGAAGGAAAATGGTGTAAATGAGTCTTTTCACAGAATTCTGCACAGGTGTCAGTTTTATCAGCTGTTTTTTTTGTGTATGTTTGTGGTATTTAGACTCCAGTGTTTGTGAAGTTTACAAATCCATAGTCTGCTTTGTTTATGTGCTGGACTGCGTTCAGACTGTGTGTCAGAATTTTTTGAAACATAAAGTATAATGTGGTAATTCCATTTAGTCATTAAATCCAACATCTGTCCCTGTTAGGTAGCGTAATGTTGCTTATAGCCCAGCCGACTGCAAAAGGGCCATATCAGGGCTGTCACCACATTAAAATCAGCTCACAAGTCATCAAAAACAAACAAACAAACTTTCATACATCTCCTTAAAATACATCTTCTAAAAGCATACCAAAAACTTAAAAAAAAAAAATCTTTCTTCCGTAAAATCTTAGATCAGATGAAAAATGTTCATCTCTTTCAGAAACTCAAGATCACGTCAGGTGGGACATCTCTGAACAGGATTTTCATGGTCTCTGCTGTATTGTGTTTTGTGTCTCACATCGTGCAAGTTCCAACAATCTAAAAGAATACATTCCACTGTGAGTGGAACATGACAAGAAATGCACCACAGAGCTTCTTCACCTTTTAAAGATAAGAATGGGTATAAAACGAGTGGCCTGTGCGCAATCGGCACAGGACTGTTTTGTCTTTATGGGCTGCCTAGTTGCTTAAGTCTTGGCACCATGGCATAATAAGGACAGATTTCAATGCATTTGGAAACAAAAAAATTGCAAGAAAATGCACAGTACTTAACTTAGAAACTTGGAGAAAAAAAAGTACAATTTCTTTTTTTTTTTTCAACAAAAATTGCAGGCACTCATCCTTCTCTAACAATATTACTATGCAGGATTTGCTTTAGAAGAAAACATTGAACAGTGAATTACACTAAATGGGGTAACAGTTGTTGCATAAAATGCGGAAAATACATTTGTACACATACAGCTGCACACACAGGTAGCTGTTGGAATAGAGGGGGTTTTTTTCTCTCTTTTTTTTTTCTGTCAAAGCCTCACATGAGTTGATATATGTGTAATCTCTTTGCAAGCTTGTTATGAAATTTAACTTTTCCTTTGTTAACTTTTTTCCGTTTCTTGGCATTTTTTTTTTTTTTTTTTTAATTTTCATGTAACTTTAAATTTGTCACTTGTCATTGCTTTGTCACCTACGAAAATATAAATATTTTCACACACACCATCAGCACTGGGTGGTTTTGTTCAAATACTGAAGTTTTCTGTAATATCGTTTACAAATTTTAAAAAAAAATGGAAAAGAAGAAGAAAACGCAGAAACTAAACACAAAAGAAAAAGAAGAAGAAACTAAACACAAAAAAAAAAAAATGCAAGAGAAAAAGAAGAAGAAAAGAAACTGAAGACATAGCGACAACATTTTCAGAGGCAGCAAGAGCAGCTCAAAGAGAGGAAACAGACTCCAGTCCGCAGAAGGAATCCCATACTTCTACTGCAGATAAGACACACCTGACGTCTCCGATCAGCTGGGAGGAGGCCAGATCGAGGGTAGCCACAATGTACCCGGGGTATCGGATCGTGGACAAGTTCTGGGAGCTGGACAAGGACTGGATGGAGGCGGTTGGGAAGAAGTCCGTGTGTGGCGGTGGTCAAGATCGCATCCCCCTACGCCCATTACATTTGGCATGGCAGATTTCTGGAGGTATGGGATATGATATGTGTGTGTGTGTTGTGTGTGTGTGTGTGTGTGCGTGATTTAGATCCATCTCAGAACAAAGCGTTTTTGGATACTCTTTGAAAGTCAGGGATAGTAAACAAAGGGGCAGTAATACCTAGGACAAGAATTTCCAGGACTAGGGATTGAATTGGAGATTCATTAAAGAGAGGGGGACTGTGGGGGGTACTTTAACCATGGGGATGGACAGGAAAGTCAGGGACTGTGGGGGGTACTTTAACTATGTGACAACATCATGGATTGACCTTAACACACGTGAAAGTCAGGGACTGTGGGGGTACTTTAACCATGTGACAACATCATGGATTGACCTTAACACACGTGAAAGTCAGGGACTGTGGGGGGTACTTTAACCATGTGACAACATCATGGATTGACATGGATTGACCTTAACACACATGGAAAGTCAGGGACTGTGGGGGGTACTTTAAGCCTACAACACACAACATCATGGATTGAACTTACACATGTGAAAGTCAGGGACTGTGGGGGGTACTTTAAGCCTACAACATCATGGATTGAACTTAACACACATGTAAAAGTCAGGGACTGTGGGGGGGGCTACTTTAAGCCTACAACAACATCATGGATTAAGCCTACTTTAAGCCTACAACAACATCATGGATTGAACTTACACATGTGAAAGTCAGGGACTGTGGGGGGTACTTTAAGCCTACAACAACATCATGGATTGAACTTAACACAGGTAAAAGTCAGGGACTGTGGGGGGTACTTTAAGCCTACAACAAACATCATGGATTGACCTTAACACAGGTAAAAGTCAGGGACTGTGGGGGGTACTTTAAGCCTACAACATCATGTTTTTCTCTCACCGCCCCCTATCCAACAACAGGGATGTGGCCAAAGTTTTGCTTGTGTCGCCGTCGTGACACTTTTCACTATCAGATGAGCTGGAAGCTGTTGAAGGGAGCTTACTTGCATGTGCGTAGGTCAAACTGTTTTCACTGAGCAGTTGTTTGTGTATGTTTCTAAATCAGTGACTGTTAGTTTTCCACCTCCTGGGAGGAAGGAAAAAAACCCAAAACAACTCTTGTGAATCTGATGTGGGTTATTAAGTTTCGTTTGAAGTGCGTATGTCCTCACAGCCAGTTATAGACACCTGATGAAATCTCTCTCTGCAAAGTAATCTATTATGCATTCCTGTCATAGGGCTGGAAATTGTTTTTGGTTGGGCATCACTAAGCTCCTTGGTCAAAATCTTTTACATCAAAGTCTTAAGCAGAACATCAGGTTCTCATGTTAGGGAAGAAACACAGTGACAGTCACATACACCTGAACTTTCGAATGAAGCAGAAAAAGGATGATAATGATGCAAACCTTTCTTTTTTATAGGTTACTTCATCCCAGAGTGTTCTTGTTTGTTGTCTTCTAAATGAAAAAAAAGGTTTTATTCCCAAACTCAGAGAATACAAACGGGGGCCAGAATAGCTCAGTTGGTAGAGCACCGAACTCGTGATCCTGGGGTTGCGGGTTCAAATTTCGGTACAGGGGGATTTTTCCCTCAGAGTTAACGTTGGTTCTGACTCCATTCCCCATACAGTCCTTCGAATGAGACTATAAATGAAGGTTCCGTGTGTGAAGGCACACACACATCTTGCACACACATAAAATCCCATCACCAACTTTCGGAAGAGAAGGCAGTTTGGCCGTTGGTATAGGTGACACGTTACACATAGCATGCACCTTCCCCGAAGATGGAGTGTGGCTGCCTTCATGGTGGGATAAAAAGTGGTCATACACACAAAACTCCACTGCCTGTCTATACATGCAGTGTCCGCAGGAGTATCAGCCTGTGTACACAGAAAGAAAGAAAGAAAGAAAGAAAGAAAATAGAATATAAACCAAAGATAATGAACACAAATACAAATGCATACTCAATTGAGGACAACGAAATGATTGGACCTAATTCATCACCAGTTCATCATGGTTGTTTGTACATCAAATCACAAACATTTATGAACAAGATACCGACCAACAAAGACATATAGAAGAATATCTTTGAACTATGATAAGGTTTAGAGGGAAAACAGCAGAAAAGCATAAGCAAAAAAGAAAAAAAACTAAAACAGTTGGCCATTGTAAACATTGTATAACTTGCATTTTACTCCAATAAAGGCAAGTATGGAAGCAATTGTGCTGCTGCAAATTTCCATGGGACGTGTTAAGGCAAGCAGCGTATGCATTTCTATGTAAGATTTGCAAAAGGAAATCTACTCAACAAAAATGGGAAATATAGTACTCAAACCCAACCATTAAACACAAAATTCTTCTGATCAGAAACACCAAACCTGAGCTATGAGCATGCTTTATATGTACAAAACTTGTGATGACCATCAAGTTGCAGTCAAAGCAGATGACAGACAATCATTCTTCTCCAGTCTGTGGTTTCTCAGTAAGTTTGGAGCGTTTTTGATCAGCAGAAATTTTGAGTGCTACTCTGGCCCACTCAGCAAAATATCT
>JADBJO010002787.1:205374-212874 GCA_016801955.1 Conus betulinus | reverse complement strand
GTGTGTGTGTGTGTGTGTGTGTGTTAGTGTGTGTGTGTGTGTGTGTGTGTGTGTGTGTGTGTTAGTGTGTGTGTGTGTTAGAGTGTGTGTGTGTTTGTTAGTGTGTGTGTTAGTGTGTGTGTGTGTGTGTGTGTGTGTGTGTGTGTGTGTGTGAGAGAGAATACATTGTAAATTGATAGGAGGAGGGGGGGGGGGGGGGGGTGCAGATTTTGTTTGTTGCTTTTTTTTTTGTAAAAGGAGAGGGGATGGGGGGGCAGGCAAGGGGAGGTCAAGATGTAGATTTAAAAAAAAAAAAAAATTAACAGGGGGAGATGGGATCAGCGGTAAGGACAGGGGAAAGCTCCACTGTCGTCAACATAAGGTACATTGGAGGCTTCTCCTTGCAGCGTTTGTCATTTTTTTACAGAGGGGGTGAGGAATTCCTGAGCTCCAAGACATCCCCCCCTGGCCCCCCACCTCCCCAGTCCACTCAGGTTCATCCCTGTCTGTTGGTTTGCTTGTTTACCCTTAGCAGGATCCCACGAAAAATATTAAACCTGTTTTCACCCAACTGTGCCGATTTGAGTAGGCAAATTTCAAATGATTTGGTGAGTTTTTCCTCATGTTTTCCTCTCGACACCATTAGCCAACCAAATAATATCGCAGGGAGGCAAGGTGTAGATGAAAACATCTGAGCAAAAACAATGGAAATGTGAAATCAAAAGCCATATGAATTCAAATAAATGTAGGCCAAGTATTTAACTATGACACAGACAAACTTGTTTGTGTTTTTTTATCACATATGTAACAGTACCACGAGTCAGAAGAATACAAAGTACTGATGGAGTATGGAGGATGTGTTCAGCCTGTGTATACCGTGGAGCTTGCACCACTGGGTAATTCAAGTACAAAATAAGACTGGCTATGTCACAGCAAAGTCATATTTCTTACATAATATGCACCCTGTTTAAGTACTGATCTAACAGTTTGAGTAAAAACAGCCCCAGTCTGCTAATTGAACACCCAAAATCAATGTTCCAAGCTGAGAAGGTTACAGAATCAGTCACTGTGTGGACTGAAAGGTCAAGGACATGCTTAATGTGACCTTGGGACGAACCCATTAAATTTGAGTGTGGATCTGTGGTGTAAATCCGCATCAAACAGAAGATCCTGGATTGTTCTATACTTTGTTTTTAACCTGGTTCACACGAATAGTATAACGACAGAGTATACACAATCTAATCAATGAAAAGTATAGACTGGTAACCCTGAACCAAACACCACATTGGTCTGTTTACCTAATGAGAGTGCAAACTGCCAACAGCATCACTGGCTGATTTACATGTCTTTGAAACTTGCGTAATTACTCATAACATGCTCTCAGAACTTTTCTTTATGTATTCTTGGCTGTTGAATTACATTATCAATCAAGAAATCCAAGTCCACAATTACGAGAAACATGCAGGTGTATATCACTCAGCCACAAGTGATGTTGTGTTTGATAAAAACATTCGCATTGATCTTCATATTGATTTATTATGGAATTAGCTGAGAGGCGTATGATGAAAGTTGAACGTAAATATGTGGACGCTGCGAGCTTTTACCAACAAAAGGAAACATAGATTCATTTGTAATGAGTAAACTGCTCACAGTGATGTGTATGCATTGAACTCTTTGCCAAAGGGTTTCCCTATGATTCTGTCATTACTGGTACAAGCTAACATGGTGGAAGAATTATATTAGATGATGGATTTTTATGCATGTTTACAATGTTGCAGCTCTGCTTGTTCATGTGAATAATGAAATTCAGGTCTAGTGTATACAGACAACTATTTGTACCCAAACATGTGTTGTATCCTAGCCTTGTGCTTCAGCTTGAATGCTTGACTTCACAAAACTTCTGGCCGTCAGTTTGTCTTTTAGTGCTCCAGTATGGACATCTATTTGTCTGCCTGTACATGCCTGTCTTTTTTGTTTTTCCTGTCTGTCTGTATTGTCTGTTGTTCCTTTTTTTTTTCTTCAGGGTTCCACTTTTTTCGTCTTTTTTTTCATAGTTATAACCATTCATTTATAAGAGATGTTTGCTTTTGCTATATTCTACATCCTTTGAAAAAGAATTTAGCAAAAAAAAAGTCAAACAGCCTCCAGCAGACCATTTTATTATTCATTTATTTCACATGAATGTTGCAGGACAGGAAAGGACAGTCTGCCCATTTGAAGTTCGAGCTTCCAGAGTGGCCTGTGCCTCATTCCAGGTTTGAGGATATGCAGAAAGGTCACTTCCTGTACGTCAGCGAGCCTCACATCACCTTACAGAAAGAGTGCTACTACACCATTTGCGCAAAGAAGGCCAGAAGCTTTGGAATGTCCGGTTGTGACCTTGGGAGTGGATGTGGGTGGAGCAGACTCTGGTAACTGCTGGAAAATCAGAGTGAAGTTTCCTGGAAGATGGAGTATGGCTTCCTTAATGGCGGGATAAAAAACGGTCATGCACACAAAACTCCACTCCCTTTGTTGGGTAGATGGGATTAATACTTGCCTGTCGATATAGGGAGTGTCCGCAGGAGTATTAGCCTGCGTATGCAGAAGAAGAGTAAAGTCAAACAGCAAACAGACAAACAAACGCAGATGACAGTTGTGTAGATGTGTGGAATGATGTTAGCCTGCCCAATTTGATTTATTCTCACATTCAGCGTGCAAAATTTGGTTTATTTATCATATCGGTGTGCAGAATTTGGGTCCATTTCCCATACCAAGATAAGGTGAGCTAGTATCTGCATGATTTGATGTATTTCCAGTATCAGAACTAAGCGAGCGAGTGTGTGCAGAATTTGACTTGGTCGTGATATCAAAAGGTAGTGTGAGTACGCCGTAGTGTCATCTTTACTGATCATTGTAGATATGAAGCCTTCAGTTTTGTGGTGGATTCACTAATCATTTCCCTTCCATTTTTTTATGAGTTTGATGAGTTTTTGTCACAATCTGTGATGCTGGCCACATCGTACGGACCGTTGTGAAGGGTACTCCGCTATGGATGGAGATGCTCACCCATGTTGGCTCCACGACAGTTCTTGCTGTCACTTTGGCACAGAGTTGAGGGGTCTTGGGCATGTCGCATCAGTGTGCATGCCGATATTGTTGTACACCATCCCACTGTGGGATCTCTGGGAATGAGAAGGCTGACGCCCTGTCCAAGGCTGGCAGCAGCAATGGGAGCAGTTCAGCTCCCTGACCTGCAGAGAGGCCAAAACTATCATCCACAACCAATATCAAAACCAGTGGAAGAGAAGACTGGGTGCAGACAGTGGTGCTGATCGAATCCATCAGCCCCAGAGATATCAGCGAACAATTCTCTTCACATTGAGAACTGGCCACTGCCAACTGCTGAGCCACCTTAACCGAATTAAGATTGCCCACAGCAATGAATGTCTGTGTGGCACTGGATCTCAGACCCCTGCACACATCATACAACGATGTCCAGCCCATGATGTTCTATGGCATCAAACCTACCCAGAGGGTGCAGAGCCGCAGATGCAGCTTTGGGGCAGCCATAAAGACCTCAAGAAGGCTGTGGGATTCATCGTGGCGACAGGATTGAAGATCTGATACAGCCAATGAAAACTGACCACAGAAGAACACTGCCAAAGTGACTCAGCAGCTGTGCATTCTCTCCTCAGCCGGGTTATTGTGGTTTTTTGATGATGTTACTAACCCTGTGTGGTCCACTAGTAGAGCTGCGATAGGACCTATTTGTATGTCTGTATACAGAGGGAGCCGAAACAAGTGGAAATGGTGTAATGCGTTTGAGATGGCACAATAGATGAGAAACTAGAAAAGAAACAGCTGACTCCAAGTAGTGTTGCTGTGTGTGCAGATGGTGAGAATGAGCAGCATGTGGATAGTATCATGCAGAGGGTACTGCAGATGTGAAAGGTACCAGAAAGAAATCGGTTGCATAAGCTCGGGCTGAAACGCTAAAGATTTCCATGCCTGATCTAAACATCTTCGTAATGTTAACAGTTGTTCTCCATTAAAATGCCCAGCAGGCAAAATGTTCGCTTTGAAGGAATATGTTAAATCGTTCTCCAATGTCCGTTACTGATTAGTCAAGTGGATTCCCAAATTGATTAAGAAATTGATAGTTTGGCCCCCCCCCCCCCCCCCCCCCCCCCCCCCCCCCTAGTTTTTTGATTTGTCACAGTATGATATTGATATAAAGTTCATACCACATACAGAATCACATATGCTGCCCAGTAAGACATTGGTATTATCTGCATGCAAATATATGTACATCTTATCTTCATGGATGAAAAGACAGGAAATCTGAAACAAGACAGGGAGACAGTAACAGTGAAGTGCTAAACAAGGGGGGGTGCTTTTGGTACTATAATGAAACAATTGCACGCATACAACTTGAAACTATGCTGCATTCTAGTTTCTTTAACTGTTTATTCCTTGTGCCTGTGGTATGGATGTGTTATGTGAATGGGTGCCATAAGCAGTGCTGGTTATGAGTTACGTGTATGTCATTGTTTATTCCTTGTGCCTGTGATATGGATGTGTTATGTTAATGAGTGCCGTAAGCAGTGTTGGTCATGAGTTACATCCAAGTCATTTTTTTTCTCTGATGGTTATCCCCCTTTTTTATGACTTAAATGCATGGAGCAGAGGTTATGACATGAGGAAGGAAAGTCGATGTTTTCCTGCTTGGATATTCTTTGTTGCAGACAGTTGGAGGCCAGTTTCTTTCTTCTGATTCATGATCTGATTCTGTTGGCATGTTGTAGCATGACAGCTGACTTGAGATTGTAATCTTTGTCCTACAGTCAAGTATACTGATTCCAAAAGGAGAGGCCCTGAAGGTGTCTTCTGTGTGGTCAAATGAATTAATGACTATAATGAGAGATTTCAAAGAAGAGGGCCTGGTGGCTGTGACTTAGCTGATGTCTGACTTACGCACTGGCCCAGTGCGCTAATTCATTTATCCATCAGCTTTAAATCATGCGCAGTGTGGTCTCAGAGAACTTTTTTTTTTTTGCTGATTGATGAGAATGATGAGGATGATTAAGGTGATGCTACTGATTTCCATTTCGGTCTGAGACTTACATGACAGGGCTGTACTCTACGTTTCCTTTCATAATATATTCCAGCATCAACCAGGCCCGAGAGATTCAGGCACCTGCAGTGTTGGTCAGGAAATTTGAGCAACACTCGCAGAAACGCATCCATTAAGTGGATGAAACTCGACTGTGTGGTCCCAGTCTTCCCAACTGAGTCCGCAGCAAACTCAACTCTGGGTAGGGCCCGTCGGGGCAGAAAAACCCACATGACTCTGATGGGATTCAAACCCACGACCTCCCAGCCGGAGTCCATGATGCTCACCACTTTGCCACGGCGGCTGGTGTGGTCTCAGAGCTTAGTGGATGCGGTGTAGCGTAAAATAAGACTAGTCCGCATGCAGTGATGCCTCCTTGATGAAACTGTAACTGAAAACTGAAACTTTGCAGTCGGCAAAATGCTGCTTTGGAACCATGCAGTCAATCCTTTCATGTGAAATGAAAGTCTGGCATAAATTCTGCTAATAATACCTGACCCTATTTTATGGTTTTAACGTGTATATTTGTTGGGAAAAGCATTTTCAATGTATATACTATCAAAACACAAATTTCTCAAATCATCCTAATAGTACTGGTGATTTTAGGATGATTTTGTACCCATATTTTTTTAATCTATGAAATATCTTTATGCCTATTTCGTTCATATCTTAATCCACATTTTTCTGTTTTTTTTAGTTGTCAATTCTGCTGCCAACTGCCATGTGTGGAATATTGTGTGTGCATTTTCATGTTTTTATTATTTGTGACATGTAAAGGAAACACATTTATCAAAAATTCACTGGTGTTTTTGATACTGTGTATGAAATAAGCATTTACTTGTATTTAGCCTTGTTTTTGCAATATTTTTTACTCTGGGTTTTTTGTGTTTAGATTTTTTATTATATCGGTGCTTTGTGGGTGGTTTTATTGCCCATACTATTTACTCTGATTTACAAAATATGTTTGTCTGTATTTTGCAGGTAACATTGTGATCCACTTTTTTTTTCTATCTGGTCTGTACCAGGACTTCATGGGTGGTTTTTCTTTTACCCGTAGCTTTTATTTTCAAAATAATTGTTATGACGGTTTTTTTTTTTTTTTAAGTAAACCAAGTGGTAGCGGGGAGGGGTTGGTTCCCGGAACTGAAAGAGTGCAGGGGGTTAGGGGGATATAACTGTAAACTTCTTGCAGACATGCATCACCGACCTGTTTACCCCTCATACTTTTCAGTAGTCAAGGTGACTGGTGTCAGAAGTTTTGAGCTGTCAGAAGTCACCATCAGGATGGCAAATTTATACTGTTAATTCCAATACAACTACCCATTCATGGCAGGACCACACAGGTACATGCTAAACATACACTCACGCAGTTTACCTCCAACAACAGTTGGCATTCCAGAGATGAGTATGCATGCTGTCAACTGCAGAGTCAGTTTACCAGATGGCAGGCAAGTGTCAGAAAGTGGTTCAGGTGGAGGCAGGCAGATGAAAGTGGGACGGTTCATTTGATAGCAGGCAGAGGCAGTGAAACGTGTCAATTCACGTGAAGGCAGGCAAAGGCGAGAAAACGGTTCACTTGAAGTTAGAAAAACGGTTTTAACGAGAAGCGTAAAAGTAGCAGAATAGTAGCAGATACCAGGCTAAGCTGACTTGAGAAAGATGGCAGAGGCGATGAAACGGTTCAGCTGAAGATGGTAGCAGGCTAACTCTTACGCAGGCCTATCTTCTGATGAAGATGACAAAATATTCTTAAAACAGCACAGAAATTTTTTACCTGATAAGCGTGGGGCTTGCCAAAATCAGCACACCGACAGTACAGTCAGTTCACCCACTGCATGTCTGTAGGCTGAAACACAGCACACTGACAGTGCAGTCAGTTCACCCACTCCATGTCTGTAGGCTGAAAACACAGCAGCACACCAACAGTACAGTCAGTTCCCCCCCTCCATGTCTGTAGGCTGAAACACAGCACATTTAAAAAAAAAAAAGTATAAAAAAAACTTCAAACTAAACGATGAATTTCACTTCATTTTCAGAAAATTATTTTTAGGGACAGGTAGTATGTGCTCTTGAGTTTCTGCTGCGGGTCACTGTTGGAGTTCTGTCTGCTGTTATCTAAGAAACTACTAGGTTTGGCCTTCACAACCCAGACAGCCTCCATAGCGTCTTCATTCATGGACGCTCTTTGCTGTGTGTCATTTTTTCCTCACACTGGAAAAAAAAAAACCCTCTCTCACACACTGAACTTGAATTAGGAGTTGTCTTAATTCCCATCATTGTCTGACTGAGCCCCCTGAATTCAGGATGTGCAACTGCGATGTTGCTCCAGGTATTCGTAGAATCAATCCTGTCTGCTTTGAGTTCCCCCACACCTGTCGGCTGATATTTGCAAAACTTTTTTTTTTTTTTTTTTTTTTTTTTTTTAG
>JADBJO010002787.1:192874-200374 GCA_016801955.1 Conus betulinus | reverse complement strand
TCAGATGCAGTCATCCTGGTCTCGTTCATCGCCCCAATAATCCAAGTGTGTGTGCATAGATTTGTATATGAGTTCCGATGGTATCATCAACTTATTTAAACATTTTATCCTAGACAAGTGGAATATTTTATTCTCCTGTTCTAATTGCGTTTCCATGCTGCAACGTTTTCGTTGTTGATACATTTGCATATAAAGACGTGACAACTATGAAAAGAAACCAGCGAGTGTGTGGGAGAGGCCCGATCCCAAAGTCCCAAGTCTTCTGCATCTGTCATCTTTTTTGCAAGGAATCTTTGATTCTACATTTTGGTGATGGTTACGTCAACGGCTACTACTGCAGATTTGCTGTACACACATACAAGTCGAATGTTGGAACTCCTGGGCGATAATATAATGCGTTTTCAAGTCTACTTGGAGGTAACGAACATGACCAACAATGCCCGAAAAACGCCCTTTTTGTTGCACATCGAAGGTAAACATGTTTACGATGTATTCGCAGAAAATGAGCGAGGAGATGCCAGTAACTGCACAACGCTCAAGCAGTCTTCGAATACGAAGTCATCACCACCTGAAGGAGATCCAGTGTTACACCAGATGCCAACAACATTCCCGTTGACAACCTCCATCAGGAGTTAGGAAGCGTTGCCTGGAACAGCTGTGAGAGAAACGTCACCTTTCACTGCCCCCTTCAGTGTGGCATGGCCGTATGGACAACACATTGCAGGCCGAATGGGATGGAATAGGTAGGCCTAGGTGGGCTTGTCCCCTTTCCATCTGTCCTGAAGAGTTTTTTTGGTTTGACTGATTGATTGATCGATTATCTATTTATTTATTCATTTACTTTTTTCACTTTCAGTATATTTTGGCGAGGTTCTTTCTTAGATATGACTGGATTAGTAAGATCTTCGGGTGATTTTTTTTTTGCTGTAACAAATGGTCTGCAGACACAGCCTACAAACTGTATGCCAACATCAGTTTTTGTCCTTTCCTGTTCATGGCTTTCTACGTACTCAACGATAAAGCGTCAGAGTACTAAACACACAGATCACCGTGAAGCTGAAGAATGACTAGGCCCAAAGAAACACGTCGGCTTTGAAACGGTAAAGTTCAGACAATGCAAGCAGCAAAACCGCAACACCAAACCCAGCTACGACATTCAAACACATCTGGTAATGCCCAATGTGAGTTTGAACATGATCTGAGGTCAGCACCCGGCCAAAATAGTGAGAGTCTGAGTAATCAAATATAAAGGCAAAGATCAATGAGATCACCAAGATTACTTAACCAGACTATCTACATTTGTGGTTTTAAAGTTAATAAATCAAGAGCACCCTGTACATGGTTCCTACAAGTTGGGAGGGGGGGGGGGGGGGGGGGGGGACATTTTTCAGACCTCCTCCAGACCTTACTATGAATTCTTATGACCTACACAAACTGTCTACCAAATGAATACATAACAATAAAACGTGCGCGCAGGTACACATACACAGACACACACATACACATATTCAGGCACGTAATTCAATCACACATCCAAAACTTTATTGATGTTATCAGAAAGTGTTGACAAATCCATATGATATACACGCAGAATATTTAACACAACCAGAGACTAACAACATAATTGAATGAGAAAGTTTGAGACTGAACAATTATGCAATCTCTGTGAGAGAGGGAGAGAGAGAGAGAGAGAGAGAGAATTTGTCTGCCGCCCCCCCCCCCCCCCCCCCCTGTGTGTGTGTGTGTGTGTGGGTGGGGGGGGGGCACATGTATGCCTGTGGATTTCATTGCAGCTTGAACTATTGCATGCACACTTTGAACAAACCTACATTTATTGTCTGATCCCTGTAATCTATTTTACTTACATCACGACTAAAGTAACGCTTTCAGAATTAGATTATTTGTAACCCCCCCCCCCCCCCCCCCCCCCCGGAAAAAATATGACAAAACATGACAGATGTACCAATAAAATCTCTCAAAGATTGATCTTCTAGAAAGAAGATGACATTAAGGGGGGGGGGGGGGGGGGGGGGGGGGGTAGGGAAATGGTTGGAGGAGCTTTGGGGTGGGTGGGGGAGGGAGGTTCACGAAGATGAGGTGTTAAAAAGAAGAAAAACAGAAAGAACCTGTATTTGCATCTAAAGTATTGGATCACTGGCAATCAAATCAAATGCACTTCTGGTTGTTCCATTGTGTCTTAATGAGTAGGAAATCAACTGAGGACATACTGGTCCTGTACAGTCAGTAACATGATGTGTAATGTCTGAGCTGATCGGTCTGAACTGGAAATTTTACCTTGGATGTATTTCTGGTTAGGACTCTAGAAGTAATATAAGGTTAAATGGTGAAACTATGTAACATTGCGATGGGATTGTACAAATGCATTAATATGTCTATATCGTTGTATTGTTTACCACAGAGAGAGAGACAGAGACAGACAGACAGTCAGACAGAGAGAAAACACACACACACACACACACACACACACACACACACACACACACACACACACACACGAGCATACACGCATGCCGCATGCTCGTATGCTCACACACAACACACACAGCATCATCATCAGCATCGTCAGGATCAGCATCATCATCAGCATCATCATCAATATCGCTAATATCAGCATCATCATCAGCATCATCATCAGCATCACACAAGTGACAACACATACAGCATCATCATCAACATCATCAGCATCAGCATCATCAATATCATTAACATCAGCATCATCATCAGCATCGTAACCAGCATCACACAACACACACACAGCATCATCATCAACATCATCATCATCATCATCATCATCATCATCATCAATCATCATCATCATCATCAACATCATCGGCATCATCAGCAGCAGCATCAGCATCACACAACACACAAAGCATCACCATCATCATCATCATCATCATCATCATCATCATATCATAAATATCAGCATCGTCATCAGCATCATCAACCCTGTCATCATCAGCAACAACATCAGCAGCAGCAGCATCATCATTATCATCAACATCATCAGCTTCATTATCATCATCAGCATCATTATGATAAAGATTATTATTATTGATGGATCCTACGGATGCTCTGTATTCGGCTGTTTGCCGATGTATTTTTTATGTGATGCTGATGTTGATGTTGCTGCCGCTGATGATGATGATGATTACTGATGATAATGAGGAGGACTGTGAGGAAAAAACACAGTTGCTTGTTCCAATCCTGGCAGAGGTGGAAACCAAATGCTTGCAGCAGAAGGGCATCCAGGATTCATGACTAGGGTGCAGTCCGGCCCCCTTAGGCTGTCAGAACTTGAGTGAGCAGTTCAGGGCTGGAACATTTGCCTGAAGGGGAGGGGGGGAGGGGGTGTCTTCTGTGAAGACATTCTGCAGTCAAGGTCTGACTAGAGTTTCTTCATACGCCGCATTCAGTGTAAATGTTGTACAAACGACCTCATTCCATCACGTGCTCCTTCCCATAAATCATCAACATACTTGCTCCATCCATTCTCTCTCCCTCCCACCCACGCAAAACAAACAACAATCAGAAACTTACAAGCACGTAAAAAAATCAAATCAAGCCTACTCCTGAAGGATCTACAGAAATACGAATGGTTTGATATTAAAAAGTCAATCAATTCAAAGAAAAAAAA
Organism: Conus betulinus; assembly: GCA_016801955.1. Classification (NCBI taxonomy): domain Eukaryota; kingdom Metazoa; phylum Mollusca; class Gastropoda; order Neogastropoda; family Conidae; genus Conus; species Conus betulinus. The sequence continues at coordinate 196,716 of JADBJO010002787.1, read as the reverse complement.
AAATCAAAATTCTACAAGGAAAGGAAAAGAAACTGGAAGCTTCAAAATCAAAATGGGGGAAATGAAGAGTCTTGTACCTCGCTTTTTTCACTCCAAAATCTCAGAATCATACTAGAGCACCAAACGGCGAAGCACAAATCCACCTGGTAAAGGCACTGCCGGCTAAAACACTGAACATTCTCTCTCTCTCTCTCTCTCTCTCTCTCTCTCTCTCTCTCTCTCTCTCTCTCTCTCTCCTGATGTAATTACAAAATGGCGAAGGGAGCAAAAGAACAAGTGCAAGATCCAACTCTTATTCTAGCGCTTGTACAAAAGACTGCCATTGCATATTAGGTTTAATTCTTCTACTGGCTTTCAAACCAAGTTTAACAAGATGCTCGACGATTATCCATTTTACACTCGATGCAGAAAACTACTAGTGCAACCAGTTCTGAAACTTCCAGTCACAATTTTTATTATTTTGTGGACTTTATTTCGTCATGCCGAAGGAAAGCCAATTTCTCTTACTAAAACTAACACACACACACACACACACACACACACACACACACACACACACACACACGCACACACACACACACACACACACACACACACACACACACACACACTGACTGACTGAAACCACTGTCAGACGCTGACCCCCCCCCCCCCCCCCCCCCCCACACACACACACACACACACACACAAAAAAAAAAGAACGAAAAGCAAGATGAAGAAGAAAACTATGAAGTAATGTACGTAAGCATACATTGTAGTGTCTATCTAGACACCTTGTGCATAACATTTGTATGATGAGTATATTTTTGACAGTGCAGCAAATTGATTGATTTTTTTCTTTCCTTTCTTTCTGCGTACGCAGGCTGATACCTCTGCGGACACTGCCTGTGTTGATAGGCAGAGGAGTTTTGTGTGTATGACCGTTTTTTTTAACCCGCCATGAAGGCAGCCATACTCCATCTTCAGGGAAGGTGCATGCTATGTGTAACGTGTCATCCATACCAACGGCCAAACTGGCCTTCTCTTCCGAAAGTCGGTGATGGGATTTGACGTGTGTTCAAGATGTTGTGCGTGCATTCACACCCGGAACCTCGGTTTATAGTCTCATTCGAAGGACTGTATGGGAAATGGAGTCGGAACCAATGTTAACTCCAGGCAAAAATCCCCCTGTACCGAAATTCGAACCCACAGCCCCAGGATCACGATTTTGGCGCTCTACCAACTGAGTTATTCCGGCCCCGATTGATTTTTCATGTTACTTTGAGTCATTCCGTTTGTCTTTTGTAAACAGTAAAAGTGATGTGCAAAATACGCCGACTGTGGATGAATATTCTAATCTGGACAAGGCATTGTTTTAATAAAAAGTAGAAAAAAAAGCAAAAAACAAAAAACTTTCTGCTAACAGTCTCATGTCACCAAACAGACAATCAATAAACAAATCAATCCCAAACACACTATCATGTAAGGTAAGGTAATGTTGCTTACAGCCCAGCCGACCGCAAAGGGCACACATCTGGGCTGTCACCACATTACACGTCTCTTTAAATTGCATCTTCCCCCAAACGCACCAGAAACTTCGTTAAAAATCTTCCTTCCGTAAAATCTTAAATCAGATGAAAAAAATGTTAATCTCTCTCAAAAACTCAAAGATCACGTCAGGTGGGACATCTCTGAACAGGGTTTTCATGGTCTCTGCGGTAACGTGTTTATCTCTCACATCGTACAAGTCCCAACACTCTAAAAGAATATGTTTCACTGTGAGTGAAACACGACATGGAATACACCATGGAGCTTCTTCACTCTTTAAAAGGTTTGAGTGGGTAAAATACGAATGGCCGGTGTGCAGCCGGCACAGAACTGTTTCTTTTTTACGACCACCAGACATGGATGAGAGGAACTCCTTAAGGTTAGGACAGATCTGAAAGAGTTTGTTATTCGTCTGTGTATTCCAATCCTCCTGCCAGAGGTCTCTGACATAATCGTTATTTTGGGGTTTCAGATCTGAGCAGGGGTGGGACAATTTCTCTGGTGTGGCATTCTTGGCCAAACGATCAACCATTTCATTCCATCCGATGCCAACACGACCAGGAACCCAAGCCAGATGAATGTTGTAACCCTCCACTTTCAACTTGGTAAAAAGTTCAAAGAAGTGTAAAAGTTCTGGATGCTGAAGGTTGCGGCCAGCTATGGTCTCCCAAGTTGACAGTGAATCTGACAGAACCAGAAGCAAACAAACATACAAACAAAAACCATACATTATAAAGCATTATCCAATTACAAGGTTCTAATACCATCAATACCATCAAACATCACAGACCATGAATAAAAATAAAGAAAAACGAAAGCTTGAAACAGTCAAACGTTATTCAGGTGGTCAAATCTAAAATTATCAGGTGTGAGCTACAATATGATTAAAAAAAAAAAAAAAAAAAAGCATGACATTATCTGAAAACCATACAATGAGATTTTAAAAAACAAACTGAGACCTGTGTACAACCCCTTTTGGGGGATCTAGAGGTGTAGCACAAGTGCTAGAAATAAATAAACCTCCAGTGGCGAGCAAGAAATTGGCGGGTGACCGCGTAGTCCGTTTGATTGGCAAATAACCATGATTCATTGGATTTCAATGGCAAGAGGCTGTTCTGACCCATTGAGTCGGTTCCTCCTCCTCCTCAGTTTTCCTTTGGGAGGTAACTTCCATCCAGGCAGTCTTCAAGCATATTGTAGACCATATTTGTTATGGCCTGTACATCTTCATGAAACTGCCAGTGGTCATAAGTTTGAGGGCAGTCTCTGCTGTCAGAGCAGTCATCCTGGTCTGCAGCACTGTTCACACGGTTCTCCATCACCTGACACAGTGTCGATTTGTGGGCCACATAGCTTCTGATTGCTGGTACTACCCCAGCCCTAGCCGACACGCACATAAGGGCACACTGTTTCAAGGACCAAGGATTTGCCTTTGTCAGTGCTTGGACAAACTTTTTCTTTCTTTTCTTGCTCTGCGCCAGTCACTGCTGCTTTCTCTGCTGCCTCTAACATGGCCACCCGATTGGAATCACTAAGGGCACCTGTTCGACGGAAAAAGTCCAAGATCTGAATGTCTCTCTTCTCGCACAACTTATTCAAGACCACCGAGTCAGCAAAAGACTCTTTGTAGATTTCATGATGAAGGCCTGTCCGAAACAAGATCCTGAGAATGTTCAGACAAAGGCCAGGTTCTTGACCCAGAGCCAAAGACACAGGTGTGCAGCCATCGCCACTGACCGCCAAAGGGTCCGCCCCCATGTCCAGTAGCCTGCGCAAGATGTAGTCATGACCATTTAGAGTGGCCAGCATTAGAGAGGTGATCCCCTTTCTTGTCCTTGCCTCTACGTTGACCGCAGGGCAGTCCAGCAAAACAGTGAGAGCCGAGGTGATGTACGTTTCGTCCATTACCATTATCTTTGTGCACCTCGTACAGCTATAAAAGTTTGCGAAGCAACGTTGTCTAGACAATAATTGATGTAGTGGGTCAGGTCTTCTTGTCCATCATCGTAGGCAGTAGCTCGGTTCACAACGGATCGATCGGTTTGGATCAATAGCTTCATAGTTCTGAGGGAGCAAAAATGCGTTGCAATACCAAACAGGGTGCGCCAGTCCTCATCGGTTGGTTCGTTCAGAACTTCGTCCAGTTGGTTCCTCTTGGCAAAGGTTTCCAGCAGAAGCGACAGAGGCTCTTCTTCCAGGTCACATTTGGCTGCATGATATGCTGCGGTGCCTGTTGAAAACCAGGTCTCATCTCTGAGGATTTTACTGGGGGGTAACACTGCTCTGGGGGAATGAATTCTCTCTGACGAACAGCC
>JADBJO010002787.1:170374-190374 GCA_016801955.1 Conus betulinus | reverse complement strand
TCATAACCAACACTGCAGGTGCCTGTATCTCTCGGGCCTGGTTGACGCCAGGATATATTATGAAAGGAAGAGTAGAGTACAGCCCTGTCATGTAGTCTCAGACCGAAATGGAAATCGTAGCATCATCTAAATCATCCTCATTCTCATCAATCAGCATAAAAAATGTCTCAAATTCTGTGGCCCTTCATGCCCTGCTCTCATGGTGACCTCAGTTTCGATGTCCTCTCCCCGTCTGTGGCTTTGGTCTGGTTCCGTCGGCATCACCAGTATCGCCGAGCCGAGTCTATGGGGGTTGTCGTTGGATGGACATGGTGGCGCCCTCCGGAGGGAGAGCTCACTTAACGCGCAGCTCCGCGACTAAGCAATTATTGTCATCAGTAGGGGGCTTAGTAGGTGGTGTCCTGCGTATGTTAGATCAGAACAGGCGCCACTGAACACCACCAAAGTGACTCGGCAGCAGTGCAGTGTCTCCTCCGGTGAGTTGCCTCTTGACGACTTGACATTGACTGCTCCCTGTGGATTGCCCATGCCGGGGCTGCGGCGGGGCCGACCGGCTGTGGCTGTGGACGGAGTGTCGGAATGAGCGGTGTGGTGCACTGCTTCTGAGGTGGCGCAGAAGTTGGGACAGCAAAAAAAAAAAAAAAAAAAAAAAAAAAAAAAAAAAAAGTCTGCTGACACAGCCTACAAACTGTATGCCAACATCAGTTCTTGTCTTTTTCCCGTTCATGGCTTTCTACGTACTCAACCGATAAAGCGTCAGAGTACTAAACACACAGATCACCGTGAAGCTGAAGAATGACTAGGCCCAAAGAAACGCGTCAACTTTGAAACAGTAAAGCTCAGACAATGCAAGCAGCAAAACCGCAACACCAAACCCAGCTACGACATTCCAACACATCTGGTAATGCCCAATGTGAGTTTGAACATGTTGATCTGAGGTCAGCACCCGGCCAAAATAGTGGGATCTTGAGTAAGTAAAAACAAAGGCAACGATCAATGAGATCACCAAGATTACTTTACCAGACTATCTACCTTTGCGGCTTTAAAGTTAATAAATCAAGAGCACCCTTTACATGGTTCCTACAAGTTGGGAGGGGGGGGGGGGGGGGGGGGGTCCAGACATTTTTCAGACCTCTTCCAGACCTTACTATGAATTCCTATGACCTGTCACAAACTGTCTACCCAATGAATACATAACAATAAAACGTGTGCGCAGGTACACATACACAGACACACACATACACATATTCAGGCACGTAATTCAACCACACATTCAAAGGAGGGCAGTTACCCCACATAACCATTTACGTTAGCTCCCCCCCCCCACCTCCCTACACACACACACACACACACACACACACACACACACACACACACACACACACACACACACACACATTGCAGGCTCTATCTACATTCAGTCTTTTTTTTCACACAATTTCTTTTTTGGTCTATAAGTTCTGGTCAGTGTAGACAAAACAGCCATGAAGAATGTTGAATTTGCTTTTAACCGTATTGATAATGAATATACCAGGGAAAGTAGTATTTTCAAAAAATTCACGAAATCAACACTATAAAAAATGTTTTAAGTTTATACAGACTATTGTCTACCAAATTTGCATTTCAGAAATAGTTGAATGCAAGATATGGAAACTGTATGTATGCGAACATCAATAGTCTGTCCAGGTTCACAACAGACTGGGGCCATTACAAACCGATGTTTTGCAGTGCTCTTTAGATTATACAAATCGTCTTCTTTTTTTCCTTTTAAAGAACAATGGGTGTGAATGTCAAAATGTTCACAGTATTACTCTTTCAGTTGAACATGTTTGCTTCATGCCCACATGTTGTGACGTGACAACTGCCCGCCACACCCATCCTCTACTATCCCTCCTCCCAACTCTCTCTCTCTCTCTCTCTCTCTCTCTCTCTGTCTCTCTCTCTGTCTTACAAACTGCTATCAAAATACAAATAAACACACACAAAACAAGATATATAAAGTAATGCAAATCTAACTGACCACACAAAACAGACAAGTGAACTTTGGACACAAACACAAAGTCTTCATCATCAGACTTACAAACTGCGATCAGGATTAGCAGTTTACGTCATTTTCCATTCTCTACTTTCACCTCCTTCATCCCCTTCTTCTCTCACACTTCTGTTTTGTCTGTCAGGCCTACATCTGATGCAATCCGAAACCGTGACCAGCCAGTGGTGTTGACGACAATGGAACGAAGAATTCTGACCGCAAGTGTACAGTGAGTTGTCAAATCCCTGTGCCAGTCTTCTCTCCCATTTTCTGATCGAGCAGCGGTCAATCGTGGAAGGAGGAAGGATTCCCTCACCCTTCCCTTCTACTTCAGAGAACCCACTAAACCCCCTGTATCCCTATTCTTCCCCCCTCACCACAATCACGGGTTTGGCCTGATCTCTGTGCCAGGCACATGTCTCACACGTGTGGGGGTATCTTTGCTTTGTTCATTAGCATAAAGGCTAACAATACCTCCGACATCTTTGAAGATTGTCCTCTTTAACCTCCGACATCTTTGGAGATTGTCCTCTTTACTCTTAGTTCTATTACCTCACACTGCAGGTGGTGGGGATGGCTGCTCCATTCCATTCCACATCCCCCCTCCCCCCCCCCCCCCCCCCTTTTTAATACTCCCCCCCCCCCCCCCCCCCCTTTCTTTTTTTCTATACTATACTGTTGGCTGAAATATTTCTCTCTGCAGCCTGGTTTAGGAGACCAGATGCATAGCTTAGTACACAGCACACAACAAGGGGAGATCATGACTCCTCACTCGCTGCTCCACCAAAGGCTGGAAGACTGATCACACAGTCATTGACAGACACTGGTATATGCCAGACTGGGAACGTTCATCTCTCCCACTCTGAGATCCTGGGTCAGGTTTCACTGATCAATCCAGAAGAAATGTTAGTTGCACCTAGGTTTCTAAGTCTTGAGACTATGCGTTGCTTGTATGTATGCCACACGTTTTAACAGCACGACTTTATACCAATACTTGGTGACATCTATCAAAATGATGAATGAGTGTTCATTGTGGCAGTTTTTAGTTTTTTTGCACAACTTGGTATAAAAATGCTAAGATGCTTGATTAACATTCTGTTTTAACAATATGACTTTTTGCCAGTATTCAATATTCTCTGTCAGGATGATCACTGAATGCTACACGTTTTACTTACCGATTTCATTTTTGTGCAGCTCATTTCTTTACAGTATCCTCCTCTGGTTTCGCTTTTCGACCCTTCACAGGCTACTCTGGGACGTTATTTGGAAAAGATGTGTGTGTGTGTGTGTGTGTGTGTGTGTGTGTGTGTGTGTGTGTTTGTGTGTTGTGTGTGTGTGTGTGTGTTTTGCGGTGAGAATACCACGGAATCATAGACAGTACATTGCCATTGATACCAAGTGTGGACCAACACAGAGTTCAAGAGATTCTGCTGACGACACTCCGTCAGGGAACGAAAACCAACACAAGACCAGTGATGCCAAGAAACCGTGTCCAACACAGTGTTTCATGGTTCCCACATGCTGCCAGTAAAAGGTCTGCTGTTTTCTTTCCAATGCACTATTTTGTGTTCACATTTTCCTGTTTCTCTTTCTAACCCCCCCCCCCCCCCCCCATCCCCCCTTCTCTCTCTCTCTCTCTGTCTCTCTCTCTCTCTCTCTTAAAAATTTTCTTTTCGATAGATGGGATTTGAACAAGCCAGTGTTTAAATGATGAACAAATTGTTGGTCTGCACTTCCACTTCAACCCCCTCCCCCCACTCCCCCCCCCCCCCCCCCCCCCCCCCCCACTCTCCACCTCTTGTCATAATGTGCTCGTCTTTGTTTTAAGAAAAAGAGAGAGAGTTCACACACACACAAACACACACACACACACACACACACACACACACACACACACACACGCACACGCACACACACACTGTAGGCCTTACGTGGAAACATCCGTACGAAGTCCATGTTGATGCCTCTTTTTGCCCTCTCTGCCTGTCGTGACTGACCTGAAAAAAAAAACAAAACAAAAGAAAACAAATGGTCAGTGATTCACCTTACCCATGAAAGGCGACAATTATTTAAGTTTTCTTCTAGATGTCCCCCCCCCCCCCCCCCCCCTCCACTTCCACATCTCCATCTTACTCTCCCAATCATCGTTCTGATTTGAGAGTAGCGAGTACAGCGAGACCGGGGAAGCAAGCTTACAGAGATTAGGGGGATGGGGGATGGGGGTGGATAGGGGTGGAGTGGGAGATGGGGAGCATATGAACGCAAAGTTCCAGAGTAATAAATTGAAGAATATGAGGTGGGTTATATATGTATATATATATATATATATATATATATATATATATATATATATATATATATATATATATATATATATAGATGTTACTCCCCAAGGGGTTGAGCACTTTAAGAATTTTATTAGGCATTTTAGTGGTATATATATATATATATATATATATATATATATATATATATATATATATATATATATATATAAATGCAAAATTTAAAAGTAACAATTCAGTGAATTGATGAATATGAGATGGAGAGTATACAAATGCAAAGTTTGAAAGTATCAAATCAATGAACTGGTGAATATGAGATGGGGAGTGCATGGATATATAAACGCAGAGTTCAAAAGTAACATTGCAATTAACTGATGACTATGAGATGGGGAGCATACAAACATACAAATCCAAAGTTCAAAAGTAACAATTCAATAAACTGATGAATATGAGATAGTGAATATACAAACACGAAGTTCGAAAGAAGCAACTCCTTAAACTGATGAACATGAGACTGGAGCATACAAACAGTTCAAAAGAAACAACTCAATAAACTGATGAATATGAAATAGGGAGCATACAAACATTGAAACGAAATCCATCCAATCGGTTCCACTCAAACCCCAAACCAAAGAATAAATTTCAAATCTATGCCCACTCTCCCCTCTCAAATGGCCATGATTATTCTGTGTAGTAGTTTGCTTGCCATCATATGGCAAAAGCTCTCTCCTCAAGTGGTTAAAATACTTTGTTAACAATCTGACCACTATTCTTTGTGTTCACCTTGACTTTTGCCAGTATGCAATTCTATCTGTTGGGATGAAAGTCAATGATAAAGTTTGATCAGAAAAACAGTATACCTGTGCTGGATTAAAAACTGCTAAGCTGGTTTATAAATACTGGTGATTGTTGGAATGATTTGTAGTGTATGACTTTTAGTCTACACCACATGTGTACTTGGACTAAGTGTAGCCGAAGTCAATGTGATTTAATTCATAAGAAACATGGAAGAGTTGGCTGACTGAAACTGTGTAGCATTGCATTACTGTCTCCAACCCTTTTGTAAGCTAAACACAGCTTTAAACAAAAGTGGAGGTTGACAGTTGTAAGAGAAACTCTACCATAGTCTAGAAAATTTTGCTGCCCAAGTCTCACACACCTCTTCTGAAAGTAAAAAAGGGTAAATGTGTGCACTCGACAAACCTGCCATTGAATTCTCACCTACAGACCAAGTTCTCTTATCACAGAACTGGGATCCTGGTCATGCTACACATTGCAGCTGAACCATACTCTGGGGCTACGCCAGAAACTGGGGGAACGCCAGACATCATGGCTACACTTTAAACTGGGGCGGCACCAGACAACCAGTCTACATGGCAGGGGTGGTCACCAGGCACAGGAGAGATCAACTGCCTTCTCCTATATAAGTTAAGAAATTAAATCCCCTGGACTTATACCCATCAGACCCTTACCCTCACTTTATGATGAAAACAGTGAGAACCTGTCTATGAGTACCACTTTGGCTACTGCACTGGGTGCACACAAGTGAAGTGGATGTGTGTTAACCATATACATTCAGAGTAACTTAGACAGGCCCACTGTATTCCATCTTAAGCGGCTGCGCCGAGCGTAAGCAAGTAAAGTAGGAGTGAGGAAGGGCCCCTCATTGTTGTGGTTCACTGAGAACTAAAACCTTGCCTATTGAAGTGACATGTAAATACTTACCTATGTGTAAGCAAGTAAAGTTAGTGTGTGAAACTGCACTTGTGTCAGTTCTCTGTTGTTCAATCAAATGTTGAGTGTTTGAACTTCTCTCTTCAGTTCTGTCTCTCGGAATTACAATTACTTTAAAAAGTACAAGCCTAAGGAAATTTATCTTGGAGCCACTTTAAGTATTTTAAGGCTAACATTTCCGTCACCTCACTTCTCTTGGTGTTCCCGTGTGACCACCATGAGACTCTGCAAGCTGCATACAAAACTAACATCGTCGGTTCCAGTTTCAGAATTCAAATCCGAATGTCAAGTTTCTTTCTCTCTAAAACATCATTGATGTCATGAGGGAAAAAATGAGGATATAATGCTTCCTTTTTTTTTTTTTGTTCCTTATCTGCACACAAGTATTATTAAGGTTCACTTACCACCTTACTGCCCGCTCCTACTGGGGGGGGGGGGGGGGGGGGGGGGGGGGGGGACGACAAGCACGCCATCACAATAGTGACCAGAATGTGCGTCCCACCACCAGACCAGTACAGGGTGGCCAGCTAATGGCAGCCAGCCGAGGGCTGTTGACGCTCTCGTCTACAGTGCAACGTGGAACAAACAAAGGTCCATGGGGCGAGGGGCTCCCCACCCAAATAAATCCCCCTACCCTTCCAAACACACACATACACACACAACTGTACCCACCGCCCACTGCCTACCTTTCTCACACGCCACACCCTTGCAAAGACGAAGACGCCCGCACAGCTGACAAAAGTGGGGCCCTTTGCCTCATTAGGGACGACATTGAATCACCCCCACCTACCCACCCATCCCTCAACTCCCGCCCCCTCCCCCCCTCTCCGGTTCCCTTTTCACCTCTCTTCACTCTCTCTCTCTCTCTTCCCGCCCCTCCGCCGATCCAAATATCCCCCCCCCCCCCCCCCCCCCCCCCCCCCCCCCCACACACACACACACCTATTCGGCGCTCCCTCCCAATCTACGCCTACACACCGACATTTGTTCCTTCCCGCGGTCCCCACGTCCGTTGCATAACGGGTCAATTTGAGGTACTCACTCTCCCTCCCTCCCCCCCCCCACTCCCCTCCCATCCCCGCCCTCCTCACTTTCCCTTCCGTCCTCCCTCCCCCCCCCCCCCCCCCCCCTTCTTTTTATCTCCCATGAAACGTCTCCAGAGCGTGCCATGTGGCTATTGTGTACACCCGAACAGCTGATGAGAGACTGGTCGGGCGAGAACGCAACTGAAGGCTGCTTGGTAAATATACAACGACCGGGACCCCCGCAAGCACTTTTTTTGTGAAATCCATAGAATGGTATAGACAGAGAGAGAAAACTTCGTCCACATTCTCTGGTGAGAGCTTTGTCTCGGGAAACGTTGCGCGAGTGTGAGGGCCCCGACATACTTCTGCCTATCTGGCTGCCTGTGTGTGTGTGTGTGTGTGTGTGTGTGTGTGTGTATGAGAGAGAGAGAGAGAGAGAGAGAGAGAGAGAGAGAGAGAGAGAGAGAACAGAGAGTAACAGCAGCAAAAAAAAAAATCAGCAAGTTGATTGTGGCTGCTCAACCCGAAGAAGAAGAAGAGAGTTCTAAACAAAAAATTCCTGGGCTTTTAAACCACCTTTCAAAGACTTTTGTGACAAAATTCGAAGACTTTATCACCATAAAAATATAAACTTCATAATAAACATAGGTGACTACAAAAACAGTCACTTTGAAAGTGAAACCGGTGAGTGGAAGACGGCAAAGAAGCGGACGACACTTTCAGAGATTCAAAATAAGCTCGAATTGTGTTCTAACATCTTCAAAATAAACTCGAGTCTTATCCTAACATATAATATCAATTCTCTGTGTCAAATATCACACATGAGACCTGAGCAAGAGGGAAAAAAAAACCTGAAAATTTATCAGCAGGTCCAGAAACCGATGTGGGCTTTACAGCGCCTATGGCTTTGCAGCAACTTTTTTCCTCCCCACACTTTCATTTGGTTTCCTTTACTACTCTTCGCTGGCTGCTTTGGGGGTGCTATTGGATTCTTTTTTGCACCCTTGGTGGTGAGAACACCATGGTATTGTGGACTGTGGTGTTTTCTCTATTTGACGCCAGCAGCGCAGATACAGCCAGCCGTGTCTCCCTGATGAGTTTCCGACCCAGCGGACGAAAGGCCTCGGAGCAGGCAATACAAATATATCTGCCTTTAAAAGGGATTGCAATGGTTCCCTTATGCAGCCAGTGAAGAGTTTTCATATTTTCTTAATTTCATTTTCCCAGTTTTTACATCTTCAACCTCCTGCTGCCCCCCCCCCCCCCCCCCCCCCCCCCCCCCCCCCCATAAGTTCAAAGTATTGCCAAGTCATTACTATGAAGACAATTTAGTTGTGGCCTGCTGCGCTTGCTTTTCCCCCACTATTAGATTGTTCGTCTTTGTATTTGTCTGACTTTATTCAAGTTTAAAAGGCTGTGCCAGTCTTGAATAAAAGTTACTCTGTGTTAGGTTTCCTTATGGGAGCAAAGACTACCCCACTTATTACTGTTTATGTTTGCTGTTCCCTGCCTCATTTCATTTCCGATGCCTACTATAGTTAAGCGCATTGGTTCAGAAGCAACCGCGTGATTCTTTTTTTTTCTAATTTCAACCAAGTATACAAGACAGAAAAAATAAAAGAATCATGATATGCAATACAACTCGATCGAACATGAAGCTTTACCTTCTTCGTTGGCAGCCCTGTGTCGTGACTGGGAAATGAAAAGGGACGCAAGCTATCAACACAACGCCAACCGGCTCAGCGTATGCGACGTGACTCTAAATAAATCGACGAAGGGGCGTTCATGTGGCAACATTCTTCCTGTACGGTGAAAACATCTGTGCCAAAAGTAGATAAACTAACACCCCCCCCCCCCCCCCCCCCCCCCCCCCCCCCCCACACACACACACACACACACACACACTTTTTTTTGCCTCTCTCAAATAGCACTCTAAATATTGAAAATGGGAGACGTGATTAAGCAAATGTTTTAATATTCACCTTAATCTACAAGCCTTTGAATTAATTTTGTCACCATGATGATGTCGCCATAAATTACTGTGACAGGATTAATAGACCCAGTTGAGTAATTTTCACTAGTGTGTCGGACGCTCTGGATTTAAAAGATGATATATAGAAACGTTACTGCATCTTCAGTTATATCCAGGAAAGCAAAATATTTAGTAGGCAGAAGCAGTTGGTCTTATGACGAAGTTAATACAAAACATTTAGCAGGTAGAAGCAGATGGCCCCATGACGAAGGTAGATTCAGATGGCCCTACGACGAAGTTAATATAATGCCTGTGACAGATGCGTATAACTTTCTTGGTATTTAATTCTCGACAAAACGGACGTTCATATGTTTCAAGCTAGGATGTCACAGGACTGCTCTGTGTGATGTACGAACTGCATTCTGGACAGCACCTCTTTAAAATCCTTCACGGGGTTGATTTATAAACACAAAACAACAACAAACAACCATAGTTCAGATGATGCTGAACGTCAGTATAGATAACACAACAACAAAAAAAGAAGCTGATTAACAACATGAGCAGTACATTTGTGTCAATTAAAATCTTTCGTCTGTGCAGACAGACATAAACCAAATGACTTTGCTGATAACGAGTCCAGCAGATTTCCAATCGGGATTTGATTTGTGTCCAAAGTGTTAAACATTAAGGAAAGGTAATGATAAAAAAACAACAAACTAATGAATGGCAGTAGCAGATGTGGAAGAAAACGAACTACCGCACCAAGATTATCATCCAACATTGTCATACCTCTTTTTAAAACAGACTGAGAAACCAACGTTCACTTGTACTTGTTTTCATACGAATGTGGGCATGTTTGTTTTATTCAAGGTGTGGAGTATTCAAAGATTGCTCATTACTTTCAGCAATGGCTTGATGATTGTAACAGGCAGAGCTAGCAACGTCATGTATAAACCATGGTGAAAGTTTTCGAACATACCGACTGATCATCAGGATATCCCTCACTGTCAAACCATTCTTACATGTAAGTTTACATCTATCAATACATCAGATTCATCAAAGTTTTGATTTGTAGCGTCGGAACTTTGCACGTATCAATCTTTTTACAGTACACACACAGACCGTGACCTTTTGTGTCTGAGGTGCATGACAAGAAAGGATATTAAGTACATTTTACCTTAGTATACCTTCAGCACACGAAAAACGTTTATCCAGAAAAGACAAAGTATAGAGTCCTATTGATTCTGTTCGTGTACGCTGTCACTTGTTATGGCAAGTACTGTAATGATTTAAGGGTTTCTTTTTCTTTTTCTTTTTTTTTTTTTAATCAAACTTCTAAAATAGAGACAAACCGTTTTCAAAATACACATTTAGTTTCACATTATGCTGATATTATGTACATATGCATGTTAAAACTGCTATTTTCAAAATGGAGTAACTGAGGGCGGAAAATGGAGCAAAATTTAGAAAGAGAGGGGCTAGTTATCGCCAAGGACACAGACAAAGTACAGAACAAAACGCAATGCATTTCGACCTCTTGGGTCTTCTTCTGGTAAAAAACAACAACATTTAGGACAGTGAAAACGAAGAACGACAAACACTTATCTCCTCATATCAAATCAAAATGTTGATATTGCGCCGAATATGAGAAGATAAGTGGCTTCTCGTTCTTCGTTGTCACTGTCCTAAATGTTGTTTGTTTTTTGCCAGAAGAAAACCCAAGAGGTCGAAATGCATTGTGTTTTGTCCTGTACTCTGTCGGTGACTTGGCGGTAACTAACCCCCCTCTTTCTAAATTTTTTTCTTTTTTTTTTTTTTTTTTTTTTTTTTTGAAGTCTTATGTCATACATTGGTTGGGGGCTATGTGGTCAGCATCTTCTTCTTCTTCTTCTTTTTCTTCTTCTTCTCTCTCTCTCTCTCTCTCTCTCTCTCTCTCTCTCTCTCTCTCTCTCTCTCTCTCTCTCTCTCTCTCTCTCTCTCTCTCTCTCTGACGAATGCTTTTGGCTCATTGAAGGAGTCAAGTTTGATAGACATATAAATTGAGAGTATGTTGCCTCTCTTTTGTTGGGTATAACCGTCATACGGGGTTAAAGTTGAGGACTTGTCAGCTGAACTGTGTAAAACTAATACGGAAGATTACTATCTGCCTGAACTTTTATCAAAAAATTCTTTAGTAACACAATCTAAGAGTCATATTTTATGAATCAGACACTGCTGTAGATTTCATGTCTAAAAGGGAAAAAAAAACTGTCCCAATAGACGAAACTGAAAATGAAATGAGGCAGGAGACAGTAAACAATAACAGTAAACAAGTAGGGTAACTTTTGCTCCCATAAGAAAACCTAACACAGAGTAACTTTTATTCAAGACTGGCAGTTGTAAAAGTTTAAAAGGCTGTACCAGACTTGAGTAAAAGTTACTCTGTGTCAGGTTTTCTTATGGGAGCAAAGGTTACCTACTTTTTTTTTTTACTGTTTATTGTCCCAACAGACATTGCAAATTGTCGCTCACAAGCATGTTTGGTTTTTCAAACACACCCAAACCATAGGCTTACCAGCTTCACATGACGAGACGTTGAAAATGGGTTTTCACATAATTGTTTTCCCAAAAACATACGTTGAAAGTGAAAAGTTCAGCATTAAATGTGAAATGGTACATTTTGCTTCGGTCTGGCGCTAATGGTAGACCATAGTCAGACCCAGGGCTGTCAGTTGCTCTGACGTCAATTACCCCCAATGGTGTAACAAGCGTACACAGTAGAGTAAATGTTGTACA
Organism: Conus betulinus; assembly: GCA_016801955.1. Classification (NCBI taxonomy): domain Eukaryota; kingdom Metazoa; phylum Mollusca; class Gastropoda; order Neogastropoda; family Conidae; genus Conus; species Conus betulinus. The sequence continues at coordinate 178,551 of JADBJO010002787.1, read as the reverse complement.
CACATGCAGTACATCGGGTGACGATCGATTTATTATTGTTTATATCGACCTGTTTTAGGAGTAAAGGATATTTAAAGAGGGGTTACAGACAAGGATTTTAATTTTTGTTCTTTCCCCATTGAAAGCCGGAAGTGGAAACTTGGCATGCATGGCAACAGAAGAGCACCTGTCTCAAACCTTTCAAGCCGTCATGTCTCTGACGGCACAGAGAAGGTCAGATGAAGATTAGGGACCATCTCCCAATTCAGTTCCCAAGTGAGGTGACTCCAAGCGGAAACTGAAACAAAGTTTTAAAAGAGAAATGATAATTAATCCACCAGGTTATTTAAGAAGAGAAGTGACTGCTCGTTCTTCGTTTTCATCGTCCTGAATGTCGTTTATCTCGCCTAAAGAAGACCAAAGAGGTCGAAACGCGTAGTGCTTTGTCTAGTAATTTGTTTGCCTCTTTTGTTTGGCGGATTAATCATAATTTCTGTTAGAAATTAATCCCCCAATTTGCTATGGATGGAAAATGACCATTGCTAAGGCGAAGGGCGCTGCTGCCCATTTTAGCACAGGCTGCCACAGCAGGCTCTGAGGCAATGAAGGTCAGTGTGACAGAATACCAGAACAATTCTTCTCAGTAGGCCACAATGAAACCTCGCAGACCTTCACGCATTTCTGTGTCGACCAGACTGTGTGGAATGTGCACTTGGTCTGATCCGATGCTCGAAGAGCACAGACTATCTGCCGTTGGTAGCACTGGAGAACCACAGACTTCAGATCGGAAAAGGATGGCAGTAGACACGAATGAAGAGGAGGTTCCCAACATGGGGCTGTGGGGTGCAGTCACATGAGTGTTATTCCCTACCGGCAGCCTTCGCCGATTGTGTCGTTGGCTGTTCTCTGTGTATCCAAATGCGATCGTTTTGAAATGATTATTTATTTATTTTTAATTACTTAGTTATATATTCATACATTCATTTGGCTATTTATTTTGTTTGGGGGGTGAGGGTGTATTTCTTGATTTCATGTTTGGGTTTAACGCCAGCACGCGTTATGTTTTTTTTTCTTGTCTCTTTGTTGTGTGTTTCCCTTAACAATATCTCAGTTCAATAGAACAGTGTTGGAATACTTTAACTGTTGGAGTGTATTTTCAGGTGTGTGTGTGTGTGTGTGTGTGTGTGTGTGTGATGTTAAACACTAGTGTCTGTTGTCCACTTAGTGCGCTGCCTTTGTTGATTGGTCGGTTGATGAATGAAACAGTGGTGGAATTTCTATCTTTAGATCCCATTTTCACTTATACAACCATGATTTCTATTGATGCTCATGTATTGAGTGTAAGTGGTGCTATGGTCGGCAGCAATGAGGACACTGTTTTAAAAAGTAGGGGGAGCAGAGGGAGGGAGGGGTGTGTGTTTAAAGGATACGCTTTTCTTAAATAAATGTCAGCGAACCGCCAAGGGGAAACGTGGACAAACGAGTCACAAGACAACACACAACGCGTTTCGACCTCTTAAGTCTACCTCAGGTGAAAAAAAGACGAACAAAATAACGAAAATGCACTTAGCTTTGATCGCTTCAGATTGCTTCTGAGTTCAGCGCAAGGAATGAGGCGTTGAATCATTCCTTGCGCTGAACTCAGAAGCAATCTGAAGCGATCAAAGCTAAGTGCATTTTCGTTATTTTGTTCGTCTTTTTTTCACCTTAGGAAGACCTAAGAGGTCGAAACGCGTTGTGTGTTGTCTTGTGACTCGTTTGTCCACGTTTCTCTTGGCGGTTCGCTGACATTTATTTAAGATTTGTTTTAGATTTCCGCCTGCAGTCGTTTCACTTTGCAACTAGGGTACGCTTTTGTTTTGTATGGTGCTTACGGTACACACAATGGACAGATCCACCACCGTCCATTCCGAGGTGAACCAGTTTGCGTCATATCAGCCAATCCCCCCTTCATTTTCGTTGCCCCGAGTGTTTTGTATCTTGCCTGAAGAAGACTTAAGAGGTCGAAACGCGTCGTGTTTTGTCTTGTGATTCGTTTGTCTACGTTTTCTTGGCGGTTCGCTATTAAGTACATTTGACATTAATCTATTGGTTGTTTTGGAGCAAATGGATAGTGCCACATGAAAGTTTAGGGTGTAAGGAACACATTTCTGCAACAAAAAAAAAAAAGTCAAAAATGACCGGTAAGCCCCCACCAGCTATTTTCAGCTGTAGCCGTGAAGTAGGTCGCGCGAGTTAAGACCGGTTTCGTGGTGGAGGGTCACTAATATTCAATGTAAAAACATACTGCTTTTTTTTTTTTTTTTTTTTTTTTTTTCGTTTTATTTTAACAAAAAACTAAACCTGTTATTTGTTTTTCGAGTGTGTGTGGTAATAATAATAGTGATGTTGTTTATAGCCCAGCCGACCGCAAAGGGCCATATAAGACTGTCACCGCGTTAAAGTTAACTCACAAGTCATAAAAAAAAACAAAACAAACAAACAAACAAACAAACAGAAACAAAACAATAACAACAACAACAAACCAAAAAAGCGTACACTCTACTGACATTCTAGACGTAAAAATACTGCTCATTTTCTTCGTTTCATTTAAACAAAAGTCATCTAATCAGGTGCTAATGATGGTACACTTAACTAATGATACATTAAATCTAAAGAAATACAGATTTTTGTTTTTAGTTTCATTCAAAGAAAAAACTATATAAAAGCAGGTGCCGATAATGGCACACTTGACTGATGATGAGTTAAATGTAAAAAAAATACTGCTTTCTTTTTTTTGCCTTTCATTCAAGCAAACGTAAGCATGCGCTCTACCTGTATCTTAAACATAAAAATGCTGCTCATTTTCTTCGTTTAATTCAAACAGAAATCACCTATCACATGTAAATTCGGGTGCTAACAATGGTACACTTAACTGATGATATATTAAATGTAAAAGAAATATGGCTTTTTTTTTTCGTTTCATTCAATAAAAAACTACATAACACCAGGCGCTGTTAACGTTTTAAATGCTTAACCTATGTGTGGTGATGGTTGTCATCCAGCGACTGCGGAAAGAAGTCTCGACGATGAGCAGATCACCAAGTAAAGAAACTGGCATCAGATTGCGGCTGCGAGCTTTGAAGAAGGAGAGCGTTCTGGGCGTCTGGTGCCGTCAGCTCTGGCTGGGCTTAACCAAATGGTTCTGCTCAAACTCCAGGAGCCAGTGTTTGCCGGGAGATCCAGCTGCCAGACTGAGAAGAGGTGGGCATCCTATAGAGGGTGACCAGCATCCTCATGGAGGTAGTTGGCGATGGACGACGCATCACTACATTGAGGTCCGTTTCCTTCAGCCAGGATCAACAGCCTGAAGGGTCCACACTGGACTACTCCCACACTCCAAACAAATGAAATGAACCCTCAGCCTGAAAAATCCAGAGGCCCTTACCACTGACATGTGTGGAACAAGAAGTTTCTTGGTGGTCTCAGTGACCCAGAACTGTAGAAAGAACTGCTTTGCCTGATCAGGCAGAAGTCTGAAACCCAATTTCACCCGAGGAGTGGTGGAGAATCGGCTGCCACTGCAGAAAATATATGCAATGCAGAGCTGGCACAGCTGAAGAGCAAGGCGTTGATGCTAGAAGAAAGCATCAAATCTGTGAATGCACTTGCTAGCTGAAACAGAGATGGGACTTGTGTACAACAGAGAGACAGGGCTGAAGCAAAGACAGAAAGGACAGGGGAAGAAAAGCTCAACTAGTGGTGGGCAAACACATTGAGCGGAATGTAGAAGGGAAAGAAAGAAAGAAAGAAAGAAAAGAAAGAAAAGAAAAGAAAAGAAGAAAAGAAGGAAGAAAGAAGAAAGAGAGAAGAAGAGAAGGAAGAAGGGAAAGCAGAAAGAAAAGAAAGAAAGAAAGATATAGATAGCCCCACAGGAAAAGGTTTTACATTCAAGAAAAAAAAAAGGTTTGGATGAGACTGAGGAGCTTTTCCCAAGCACATGTATGGAGAAGATAATGACCATGATGACTGGGTGCTGCTGGCCATTTCACCACATCCTCCAAGGATCCTAGTACAACGAAGGGTATTGAAACAGGCCAAGAAAATCTGGCGTAGGGTGGGCAGCAGGGAAGTCGTCCAGACCTTTGGGCAGTCAGGTACTGACCAGGTGTGCAAAGTGTACTAGAGCCTAAAGTGCACAGATCGACTGCTCCAAATAACATAGCAAGTCACAAAGCAGCCAGGCTAGCATTGTCAATAGAGAAAAATCAGTGATAATGATCCTACCATGTAGGGATGAAACACAGAACGAAAAGAATCACCCGTCTCTCTCAGCTGTAGCTGGTCAGTGTAATTGGTCATTTTCTTAGTTCTCTGTCAGCTGTTGTGGCTATTGAGCGATGATTTTCCTTTCTGATGGTTTTGATACTTACTTTTGGCTTTGAGACTATGCTCATGTTATGAATCATAGTTTTGCGTTTGGTGTGAATTGAGTTTTTGGTCTTTATAATCTTATATGGGTGTGTACGCGTTGCACACAGTTGAATTTGCTCAGTTCTTTCTGGTATGCACTGCAAAAAGTTAGTGTGGGTTACTTTCATGTGGGGTGTGCTTATTTTTGGTTAAATAAGACATATACTTATGTTTGGTGGTGGTGTGTCAAATAAGTTTGGCAACAGTAGGTAGTACAATCTAATAGTGGGGGGAAACAAGCGCAGGCCAACAGCTAAATTGTCTTCATAGTAATGACTTGGCAAAACTTTGGACGTAAAGAGGAGGGGGGAGGGGGGGAGGGGGGGGGGGGGGGGGGGGCAGGAGGTTGAAGAATGTAAAAACTGGGAACTTGAAATTACACAAATCCCTGATGTGACAGATATGAAAACTCTTCATTGGCTGCATAAGGGAACCATCGCAATCCCTTTTCAAGGCAGCACTATTTGTATTGCCTGCTCCGAGGCCGAAAGCTTGTGCGGTGCCTTGAAAAGGGATTGCGATGGTTCCCTTATGCAGCCAATGAAGAGTTTTTTTATCTGATATTTTTTCTTAATTTCAAGTTCCCAGTTTTTACATCTGGCTGCAACCCAAAAATGAATGTGCCCCCCCCCCCCCCCCCCCCCCCCCCCCCCCCCAATTAAGTCCAAAGTTTTGCCAAGTCATTACTATGAAGACAATTTAGCTGTTGGCCTGCGCTTGTTTCCCCCCAGACTATTAGATTGTTTGTCTTTGTATTTGGCGCTGACTTTATTCACGTTTAAAAAGACTGTGCCATGTCTTGAATAAAAAGTTACTCTGTGTTAGGTTTCCTTATGGGAGCAAAAACTACCCCATGTGATTTTGTTAAAAAATAGCGGGAATTGTTCTGTTAATCGATGACTTTAAACACTCCCGTTAACATTGATGTATTTTTTTTTTCTTGCAATTGGACTTGAAATCACAAATAAATCCAATTACGAAATTCTTTACTATGTTTCGCCCCATCTAAAAGAACATCAATAACAACCTTAGTATCATGTGCGTTTACGCTTAATTATCGTAACAACAAACTCAAATTTATTGTCTGTCATTATTACTTATCATACTATTCCGTTAACGTTATGTACCATTTTTTGCATGGACTTTTATAAAGTATCATCGTCACCGTTATTATCAGATATCCATTATTATTATTACATACTGAAAGTACTCGAGATCTACTGCATCCAGCGAATTGAAAGCACTGGGCGAAAAAAATGAAAAAAGAAAGAAAATTAATAAAAACGAATACTAGTAATAATAAAAAAATAAAATAAGAAAAGGGCGATCACTGAGTGTGTAAATTGATGTCCACTTTTCATGGCGATGCTCTCCCATGTTTTTCCCGTGGTCACGTCCACGCCTTTTAGAACTGGGGAAAAGCTCTCCCAGATCTGACCTCTACTAATCATCAGCAAAGAAAAAGAAAAGACAGAAGAAAAAAAAGCTGTACACAAGTGAGTTACTAGCCAAACATACAAGTGAATCTTGTGATGACACTACTATGTTCTCTGTTCGTAAACTTTTTGCTGCTGATGTTCCGCAGTACGTGCGGTATTTGATAACAGTTGTTTCAAAACGAACTGAAAGTAGGTTCATAGGCGTCCACGTATGCAGATATAGGTCTCACATCATGTCGTCGCTGGCGATGTCATTTTGATTCAACGATTTTACCGATCGTGGTAAGAATTACTAGCATCTTTAATAACTGCAGTCAGGTATGACAGAATTGTCTGATGGTTTTCGGTTAGTCTTGAAACTAAATCACATTTTAGGCCTGCCTAACCATCAGAATGATTGTGAAGAATATCCAGTGGCCATGCACATGTATGAGGCTTGAAGAATTAGATTTTTTTTTGTGGTTATTCATTCATTCAGTCAGCCAGTCAGTCATGTATTTATTTTGCGCTCAAGAACCTTGTGGACATACTGTAACATGTAGTGTGTAATAATAACGCAAGTCTCACAAATGGAACGAGGCTTGACATTGACATCGTCTCTCTCTCTCTCTCTCTCTCTCTCTCTCTCTCTCTCTCTCTCTCTCACACACACACACACACACACACACACACACACACACACACACACACACACACACACACACACACACACACACACACACACACACACACAAAGACACTCTCACACACACACACACACACACACACACACACACACACACACACACACACATGCACAACACACACACACACACACACACACACACACACACACACACACACACACACACACACTCACAAGTTTAGATTAGGTGTCTCTGACATAATAGTGCACAGACAAAGGTATAAGAAATGAGCAGGACTTTTGTTGTGCCCTACAAGTGGATCCGCTGCAGGGGATGAAGTTCAGTTTGTGTTGCCCTGTTATTCATGATAGATGAGCAAAATATAACCTTGCCAAGTATCATAGCAGACTATCATTGTTTAGTTTAGCCTTACTTTTGTCATGAAGAAATGAAGGTGTTGTGAATCATTTTTCTCTATATCTTTTTAAAGTCATTAAACGATGGAGCACTATAATATAGTGTTATTTTAGTTCATTTAAACACCAGGCATATGTTTATGTTGATTTTTTACACCTAAAGTGCATGGAAAGTTTTCTTTTAGTAGTGCAAGTTTCTCCTTCAAATGGGGCTTGGGCCTTTTTTTTTTTAAATTTCATTTTTGTTAGAAAGAAAATATCATTATCATTATTGTTATCATTCTCACTGTGTGTGCCTCTGTCTCTGCCTCTGTGTCTTTCTCTCTCTCTTTCTCACACACACACTCGTACTCACAGAATGACACATGCACATGTACACACACACACACACACACACACACACACACACACACACACACACACACACAAATGTTATTCTAGTTATGTAGAGGTTTGCAATTTTTATTCATGTTAACATTTTTTCTTGCGATTCCCATTCTAATCCTCCTCTTTTTCCCTTTTCCATTTATACCTCTTCATCTTTTTCTATCTCACTGTTTCTCTTTATCTCCTTCAGTTGCCTGTCCATCCACCCCCCTCCCCTCCTTTACTACCTTGTTTATTTATTTATTTTTGGTTGTCTAAAATCACTTATGTGTATATACATTAAATTGAAGAACACACACACACACACACACACACACACACACACACACACACACACACACACACACACACACACTTGTGTATTGTAAGATGGTAAATATAAGTGTTAACAGACTAATTTCATTACATACCTGCTGCCTCTGTCTCCAGTCACATAAACTGTTACAATGAGATGAAACCCTTGTCGCATGCAATAACTCCAAAAAGGCTAATGTAGCAAACAAAAAGATTAAGAATTTCAATCTCCTTTGGATAATGTTGTATACATTTCACTCTTTTTGGTCTGTGTTGTTTCTGTTCTTGCCCCCTGGTAGTCATTATCATCTGTGTTACTTACCATTTGAGATGTGCTTTTCCCCATATCATCTATGTTACTTACCATGTGAGATGTGTTTTTCCCCATATCATCTGTCTGTCTTTGTGTCTTTAAAACTTTTCTTGTGATGTCATGTATTTCATAAAACTGCCCAATATCCAAAGAGAGAGGACAGTCATACTCACAGAATTACAGTATTTCACGAGGAAGCACTGTCAGGCAGTGTAGTATGCAGTGCATGAGGTTTGCATGATTGAAGGTGCTTTCAAGCACTGTGACAATG
>JADBJO010002787.1:87874-167874 GCA_016801955.1 Conus betulinus | reverse complement strand
TTCATTCACACAACTCTTTAAAATACATCTTCTAAAAACCCACCCCAAAATTTGGTTTAAAAAACTTTCCACTGTAAAATCTCAGATCCGATGAAAAATGTTAATCTCTTTCAACTCGACCAGTGGTAGGTGGAATAAAAGAGAAAAGAAGGTACAGCTGAAATAAGGACACAATGGAGAGAGAGAGAGAGGGGGGGGGGGGAGGAAGAGAAAGATAGAGAGAGGGGGGTCTAGAGAGAGAGAAAGAGAGGGGGGTAGAGAGAGAGGGGGTAGAGAGAGAGAGAGAGAGGGGGGGGTGGGGAGAGAGAGAGAGAGGAGGAGGGGGGGGGGAGGAGAGAAAGTGGGGGGTTTGTGAAGAGGGAGATGTGCTTGAGAGGGTACCATGTGAATTGATAGAAGTATGCCTCACTTTGTGTCTTTTGTGAGAGAGAGGAGAGAGAGGGGTGTACTGTGATGTACTGCTGCACTGCAGGATACAGACTGAGCTGAGAAAACGGCATTACTGTGATAGGGCAGACAGAGCTGAGAAATACGGCATTACTGTGATACTGCAGACTGAGCTGAAAAACGGCATTACTGTGATACTGCAGACTGAGCTGAGAAAACGGCATTACTGTGATACTGCAGCTGCACTGTGAAGGATACAGACTGAGCTGAGAAAACGGTAGAAAAACGCGTTCAGTAAGGAGATAAATAGATCATGGTAACAACGTAGCTCTGTCCCCCTCCCCATTTGTCCCGTCTACCCCTTTGCTCTTTGTGTCTTTGTAGGCAGTATTCAGCGGTACACGTGAGTCATAGAGGCAAGTTGCCTGCCTTGTTTGAAAAGGCTTTCACGGTGACGGTAACCCTGATGCATTGCTCTTGGTCATTTTTTTTTCTCCAAATCATTATGCAAAGAAGACTTTTTGTTCAATTATAATCTGACAAGAAATTATTTTTAGCCTTCACTTGATCTGTAAACTAGTCATTAACTGAAGAACAACAATTTTTGGTCACCAGTACAGCATGCAAGGACCAAAATGATGAACATGTACTGTTATACTGTTTTTTTTTTTTGTGTGTGTGTTTTGTGTGATAGTTTGCTGGACTTGCTGCTTTGATGAGGAACCTTGCTTGTTGGGTGCTAAATGTTGTAGAACACCCACTTGAGTGGACAGACAGACACAGACTCACATGCACAGACACACACACATGCACAGACACACAGACACACACACACACACACACACACACACACACACACACACACACACACCTATACGCAATGTGTGTATACAGGTGTATGTATGATGTGTGTGTGTGTGTGTGTGTGTGTGTGTGTGTGTTCCCAGATTCCCAGATTTCAAACCTCAGACCCACAAAAGTAAGAAAAATTTGTTCAACACAACTGCGTCTGTTGTATCTGTCCAAAATTAAGATTGTTAAGTGGGATCTCGAAGATGTGCTCTATTTATTCAGCAAACTCTTATCCAAGAAAAGCAACTCCCTGCCCAAGGATAGCAACTCCCAGTTCACCACAGCACTGCCCCCTGACTCAGGTCAGATGGACCAGTGTGCCCAGTGTGGCCAGCAGGGCGGGGTGAGGGCATTCGGGTCTGTTCCACCTGCAAGGCCATTGGCTACTGCTCCCGTGACTGCCAGAAACGTCACTGGTCGTCTCACAAGAGGGTCTGCAAGAAAACCACAACTAAGGAGAGTAAGTGGTGTTTGTTTCCTCTCTATCACCGTGGTTTGCCTCCGAAGGAGTGTGAAAACACACCATGCAAAACACCTGAACATTGACATTCACACGTAGCACAGAAACGCATGTACATATGTGCCCTGACGTGTAACCTCCCCTCGCTTGCACACATGTGAATGTTCTGTTGCCTGTGTAAAATGAAAGTGGCCATGTGTATGAAGGGAAAACACTCAACATTAACAGAACTTCTGCATCTGTGAGTGAGCATAAGTGGAATGTAAAGTGCATGTGAAGGTTTGCCCAAGGGCGTGTACATATCAATGATGTACATTTATATGTGTGTGCTCAGTCTTGCATACCTGCACACGCATGTTAACTTTCAGCAAATTTAGCATGCATGTAAGAGCTGTTTTTTACATGAACACACACATTCTGTCTTGCATCCAGAACATGCATACACATGCCCATAGACATACGCGCGCGTGTACACACACACACACACACACACACACACACACACACACACACACACACACACACACACACACACAAATATACACACACACATACACATACATGCATGCAACACACACACACACACACACACACACACACACACACACACACACACACACACACACACACACACATATGGAAAAAAAACGACAAAAGTCACACGCATACATCATTCACACATATAGACATGGTCACCCATTTCTGCACTTGCACTCTCAAATGACCATGTGACTGCCTAAGTACACTTGCACTCATTTGTTTGCAGAACAACACACCCATAGCTGTGCAGGCAACTGAAAATAAAAAAAAGAAAGAAAAAGAAAGAAATTCATCAGCAATAACATGTAAGATCTCAGACAAAAAGGAGGATTTTATGAACACTTTGAAAATGTAAATCATACTCCTAAACTACTTTTTAAAAAAATCCTTCATGCGATATAAGGTACAAGACCACAGACAGAAAAGTGGATTTGATGACCATTGTGACCATTGTTTTGTCACGACCATTTTGTTGTCAAGACCATTGTTTGTCACGACCATTGTTTTTGTAACCCACATCACAATCCTGAATGTGCTCTTTCTTTTTTTTTTTTTTCTAAATAGAGGGGAAGACTGTCAGCCTCGGTTGCAGGCATGACCAGTGTGTTTCAGAGTCACCAGCTGGCGAGGAGTCACCGGAGTCACCGCCCCACTACCACCAGCCGGTGACAGGGGGACCAAGGCAGCAGAGAAAGTGACCAGCGTCCCCGACAGAGAAGTACAATGGACATGCCTTTGACCACTTGCCAGGTCAGTTCTCTGGCTCTGTGTCATGCTTTGAGGAGGTGAAGGGGGATCAGTTTAGAGTGAAGGACTTTACCTGATCTGTGTTGCAAAGCAGTTTACCATACACGTTGAGAGCAAAGCAGTTTACCATACATGTTGAGAGCAAAGCAGTTTACCATACATGTTGGGAGCAAAGCAGTTTACCATACATGTTGAGAGCAAAGCAGTTTACACCATGGGGTTTTCATGTGAGAGCAAAGCAGTTTACCATACATGTTGAGAGCAAAGCAGTTTACCATACATGTTGAGTGCAAAACAGTTTACCATACATGTTGAGAGCAAAGCAGTTTACCATACATGTTGAGAGCAAAAAAAGCAGTTTACCATACATGTTGAGAGCAAAGCAGTTTACCATACATGTTGAGAGCAAAGCAGTTTACCATACATGTTGAGAGCAAAGCAGTTTACCATACATGTTGAGAGCAAAGCAGTTTACCATACATGTTGAGACCAAAGCAGTTTACCATACATGTTGAGAGCAAAGCAGTTTAGCAAAGCAGATACAAAATGTTGAGTGCAAGGCAGTTTTTAGACATGATGAGAGCAAAAATAGTTTACCAAATACATGTTGAGAGCAAAGCAGTTTACCAGATAGTTGAAAGCAAAGCAGTTTACCATACATAAGCTGAAAGCAAAGCAGTTTACCAGATAAGCTGAAAGCAAAGCAGTTTACCAGATAAGTTGAAAGCAAAGCAGTTTACAGATACATGTTGAGAGCAAAGCAGTTTACAAGAATGTTGAGAGCAAAGCAGTTTACAAGATGTTGAGAGCAAAAGCAGTTTACCAGATGTGTTGAGAGCAAAGCAGTTTACAAGAAGTGTTGAGAGCAAAGCAGTTTACAAGATGTGTTGAGAGCAAAGCAGTTTACCAGACATGTTGAGAGCAAAGCAGTTTACAAGATGTGTTGAGAGCAAAGCTGTTTACAAGAAGTGTTGAGAACAAAGCAGTTTACAGATATGTTGAGAGCAAAGCAGTTACAAGATGTGTTGAGAGCAAAGCAGTTTACAAGATGTGTTGAGAGCAAAGCAGTTTACAAGATATGTTAAGAGCAAAAAAGCAGTTTAAAGATGTGTTGAGAGCAAAGCAGTGTACAAGATGTGTTGAGAGCAAAGCAGTTTACAAAGTTGAGAGCAAAGCAGTTTACACAGATATGTTGAGCAAAGCAGTTTAAGAGTATGTGTTGAGAGCAAAGCAGTTTTGCAGAGAAGTGTTGAGAGCAAAGCAGTTTACAGATATGTTGAGAGCAAAGCAGTTTACACAGATATGTTGAGAGCAAAGCAGTTTACAGATATGTTGAGAGCAAAGCAGTTTACCAGATATGTTGAAAGCAAAGCAGTTTACAGATATGTTGAGAGAGAGCAAAGCAGTTTACAGACATGTTGAGAGCAAAGCAGTTTACAGACATGTTGAGAGCAAAGCAGTTTACAGACATGTTGAGAGCAAAGCAGTTTACCAGATATGTTGAGAGCAAAGCAGTTTACCAGATAAGTTGAGAGCAAAGCAGTTTACCAGATATCTTGAGAGCAAAGCAGTTTACAGACATGTTGAGAGCAAAGCAGTTTACTAGAAATGTTCAGAGCAAAGCAGTTTACAGACATGTTGAGAGCAAAGCAGTTTACTAGAAATGTTCAGTGCAAAGCAGTTTACAGACTTGTTGAGAGCAAAGCAGTTTATCAGATATGTTGAGAGCAAAGCAGTTTACTAGAAATGTTCAGTGCAGAGCAGTCTACCAGGTATGTTCAGAACACAACACTTTATGAGACAAGCACTGAGCAAAGCAGTTGCCAGATGTTTTCAGTGCAGTTCAGTCTGCCAGATCTGTGTGAGTGTGAAGCAGTTTATCATTCTGTGGAGCGGCCAGTTCTCTCAGTGTGATGTGTATTTCTGCCTGCTGAACAATTTGTGGCATGAATGTTAACTTTTCTGTGATTCTCTGTCTCTCCCTTTTTTTCAATAGTTGTATGCTTTTTTTTCTGCCTTTGTTATTCATTCATTTGTCCTTGTTTATGAAATTCTTTGCTCTTCTTTTTCTTTTCCAAAATTTTTTGTTTTTTTTATTTTGATTTCTTATGTTTATCATTTTAAACATATGCAGAGAAAACATTGAAGCTGTTCTGAGTGAACTCTAAAGCTGTCTGCTCAGCTGTGTCTTTTCACTGATATAGGTTTTTGAAATTCAATTTGGTGAGGGTTAAGTAGCTTTGATGTTGTTGTTTTTTTCCACTCACTTTGTTTTTTCTGTCGTTATCTTGTGATGATAACTTGGATGCAGTAATAATGCCCTTCCCTCCCTTCCCCCCTTCCTCCTTGCATGCACACTTACCCCCCCCCCCCCCCAGCCCTCCTTCTCACACACACACACACACACACATGCAGCCCTCCTTCTCCCTCACATCCCACCACACATAGAATCACACACACACACACACACACACACACACACACACACACACACACACACACACACACACACACACACACACACACACACAGAGTGACTCACTAACTGATTCACTGTGGCTTACTCACTCGGTCACATACTCGGTTTCTAGGACTAAGGGGCACAGAAGTACTCAGGAACTTGAGAAATGGATTAATTTTGGTATAGTGATTTTGTGCCCCTAGATTTAATCCTTATTGCCCTAAAATGGCATCCTGATGGTAGAAATCCACAGTATTTTGCTGAAATCATGGGTGTCATCATCTGCTGTTTGTCTTGCTCCACTGGTTTCTCATGCAGCTCTTCCATACCATTTTGCCACACTCTGTAGCCTTACCGCACAATTCGCCACATCACTCAACATCTGCTTGCTTCGCACACCCAAGACTTCTACACCAGCACGTAAGTATGTTGTGTGCTGGTGAACGCAGTGTTGTTGTATCTGTCTGTACCGGTTTCTTTCTTGTGTTTATTGTATAGAAGTGTGGGCTGCAGCGTCAGGGAATGAACCGATGTGGGTCATGTCGGGGAGTGACCTACTGCTCACGTGACTGCCAGCGAGCTGACTGGAAAGCACACAAGGCCGTGTGCCTGGCTGCGGTCAAGGTCAGCACAGAAGACGACAGACACACCGCTCGGAAAGGTAGTTTAGACCATGAGTGTCAGATCTTCGTCCCTCCCCCTCCCTCCATCTTTTACCTTCATCCCTGTCAACTCCCTCCCTTACAGAGTCTTTTCTTCTCCTCCTCCTCCTTCTTCTTCTTCTTCTTCTTCTGCGTACTCAGGCTGATACTCCTGCAGACACTCCCTGTATAGACAGGCAAGGAATAATCCCATCTACCCAACAAAGAGAGAATGGAATTTGTGTGTGTACGACCATTTTTTTTCTTTTTTATCCCGCCATTAAGGCAGCCATACTCCAACTTCGTGGAGTTTTCTTCTCCAGTCTCCACAGTAAAAACAGATGCGCTAAACAAACAAACAAAAAAATCCCACCTGCCACAATTCTTGAATGCCATGAATATAACAGAGGTGCATTTGTAAATTTGATGCTTTTTTTTCAAACAGGTATATGAAATGATTTGTATGGCTCTGTTGTGTATAAAGAAGATTCTTCAAGATCTATGATTTCTGTTTTAAAATGTTTTATGAAAATGATTACTTGAAATTCACGTACTATGTGATGTAGAGATTGTTGCCCTTTTAAAAAAAAAAATCAGTTGTTCATAAGTTGAAAAAAAAAAACAACCCAACCCCCTCTCCCCCCTTCAGTGCAAGGGAAAAGTAAGAAAACTATAGGCAGTATATGGACAAGATGAGGCCTAACACAAAGGTTCTGTGGAATCTTCCTGCAGTGGTGCTGAAATGCCAGAACAGTGCAATCTTCGTAACAGGAAGACAGGCAAAACAGGAAAATCCTCAGAACTTACCAACACTTGTTGCGCGTGAAAGAACAATCCAACTGCCGTTCAGACCATCCGTCACAGGGGTCAGGTGTCATGCTGCATGCAAGAAAAGAAATTGTCGTTAGTCTCACAACATCCCATTCATCAGGAAACCAAGAATGGCTGAAGTGACTGTTTATTGGAAGTCAGGGGATTTTTAGTGTTTATGGAAAGTCAGGGGATTTTTGGTGTATATTGAAAGTCAGGGGATTTTTAGTGTATATTGAAAGTCAGGGGATTTTTTTGTGTGTTTATTGAAAGTCAGGGGATTTTTGGCGTATGTTGAAAGTCAGGGGATTTTTTTTTTAGTGTATATTGAAAGTCAGGGGGATTTTTTTTTTTGGTGTATATTGAAAGTCAGGGGATTTTTGTGTGTTTATTGAAAGTCAGGGGATTTTTTTTAGTGTGTATTGAAAGTCAGGGGATTTTTAGTGTTTATAGAAAGCCAGGGGATTTTTTTTTTAGTGTTTATTGAAAGCCAGGGGATTTTTGGTGTTTATTGAAAGCCAGGGGATTTTTAGTGGTTTATTGAAAGCCGGGGGATTTTTGGTAAGTGAAACTGCAACTGATGCTGGCAATTCTTTTTTTCACTGATTAAGCACACACAGAAATTCATCAGACAATGCATTGGTCAGTTAGAAGTGGAACTGGGACTGTCATTTCACGAGATTAAAAATAGTGTCACAGTGAGAGAGAAATGACCCATCACACAATGTTCAATCATGAGAAGGGAGTTGTTTCACATTGGGGTCACGAAGAGATACTCCAGGTCCAGGTCTCATCTTCTCTGTGCCATCCAGTGCTTCAGACGATGACAAATAATCTCCCTCTGTCACTGCTTTTGCCCTGGGCCCTGGGGGGCACCTGTCATGTCCATCCTTTGCCTTCTACTCCTCTCCTGCCTGTTCTGAAGCAGGTTACTCTGGATCACCCTCGGTTGCTTTTCCCCCCTGAGTTGTCCAAGGTAGAGTTGTTCTGGGCGGTGACTTGGACAGCTTGAGACGAATGTGTCCAAACCACCTCCACTGGTGCGTCTGGATTGCCCCTTTCATACTCACGGCACATGTTTCACTGTGCATGAAGTCACAGAAGTGATGTCACACAAGTTAGGAAAGCCCCATGACTTTATTTTTGTCTTGTTTTCTGTATAGTCAGTTTCTACTCTCTTAACCTTTACCCTGCTTCCGGGTCTTCCATGACCCAGCGTCTCAATAAAAACATTATATTTTATGAACGGATAGAGCAATGCTCATGAAATCTTGGGAGTTCGTCAACAATCTTAATAGCTGTTGGTTACAGAAATGTCGTGTATGGGCACAATCAAGTATCAGTGTAAGTAGTCATGGTTACCCCCAGGACCTAAACATTTTAATGGGTCGCACATGACCCACACCATCGGGTGAGGAATAAGCTGCTGAACCGCCCTTTATCAGGTGTGGGTCTTACAAGACCCGCGTGATCTGAATAGGGATAAGCATAGAGAAAAGCCCCTACAAAAAGTGTGGATCTTCGGGACCTGCACGATCAGGTCTGTGTAATCAAAAACGTCATCTGGTAAAGATTAATGGGCTATACTCATCTTTCAACTGCATATTTCTAGACCATAAAAAACAAATGTAAAATATTGCTTAGGATGTTCATAATGTATAATGCCTCCTCTTTGAGCCATGATCTCTCAAAGTGGATTAATCACGGAGAAACAAACCTAAATCGGCAACTTTGTAGTGAAAGAACCTAGTCATGTGTTGCAGATCATTTCAAAGAGGATACTGTGCATCTTTGAGCCACAAACCCTCAAAGTGATTAATCACATGAAAAAAAAAAAACAAAACCCATAACCTAAGGAACCGGCAGCTTTGTTGTGACAGAATCTACTCACTAACTTCATATCATTTGAAAGGGAATGTATAGCATCTCTCATGCACATTATGATGATGAAGCTGGCCAGTTGGACATGATATCCATTCTGCGGCAATGGATCCCCTGTTTCAGAGGCAGCAGAGTTGGGCAAACCCAAGGGTGCAACTGGGGCAGCACAGAAGGAATGGCTTCTTCCTTTCCAAGCGGGCTGCCTCTCCCCCCTCCAATCAGCTGGGAGGAGGCCAGATCGAGAGCGGCAAAGTTGTATCCCAGGCACCGGATTGTGGACAAGTTCGGGGAGCTGAAGCCAGACTGGATGTTGGTGATGAGGGAGGAGATGGTGGTGGCGGTGTTGAAGATAGGGGCAGTATACCCTCACTTCTTTCGTCACGGCAGGTGTCTGGAGGTAAGGGGTGCATTTGTGTGTGTGTGTGTGTGTGTGTGTGTGTGTGTGTGTGTGTGTGTGTGTGTTTGTGTTAGATTGAGAGAGAGAGAGAGCATATAAGAATGTATGTTTGTGTGTAATACAGAGAGAGTGTTTGTGTGTGTGCGTGCGTGTGTGTGTGTGCATGTGTGTGTATGTGTGTGTTAGAGTGAGAGAGAGAGAGAGAGTATATAAGGATATGTGTTTGTGTGTAATACACAGAGAGAGAGAGAGAGTGTGTGTGTGTGTGTGTGTTAGAGTGTGAGAGAGAGTATGTTAGGGTGTGGGTTTTTGTGTAATACAGAAACAGTGTGTGTGTGTGTGTGAGAGAGAGTGAGAGAAGGAGAGTATATAAGGGTGTGTGTTTGTGTGTAATACAGGGAGAAAGAGAGAGAGAGTGTGTGTGTGTTTTAAGCACAGACATGTGCACAAAAACCATTGCATGCAAAGTAAATTCCATCCCTATCCTTTTACGGAGAGCAGGATCTTGTGCACTGGTGGAATGGACAACATGAGAAAAAACAGAAAAAGAAAGAAAACACAGGCACACCAGTGTCATTGTTAGACGTCATACACACAGGCACACCAGTGTCATTGTTAGACGTCATACACACAGGCACACCAGTGTCATTGTCAGATGTCATACACACAGGCACATCAGTGTCATTGTCAGATGTCACACACACAGGCACACCAGTGTCATTGTCAGACATCCTACACACAGGCACACTGGTGTCATTGTTAGACATCATACACACAGGCACGCCAGTGTCATTGTCAGATGTCATACACACAGGCACACCAGTGTCATTGTCAGACATCCTACACACAGGCACACCAGTGTCATTGTCAGACAGACGTCTGCACACAGGCACACCAGTGTCATTGTCAGACGTCATACACACAGGCACACCAGTGTCATTGTCAGACGTCATACACACAGGCACACCAGTGTCATTGTCAGACGTCATACACACAGGCACACCAGTGTCATCGTCAGATGTCACACACACAGGCACACCCAGTGTCATCGTCAGATGTCATACACACAGGCACACCAGTGTCATCGTCAGACGTCATACACACAGGCAAACCAGTGTCATCGTCAGACGTCATACACACAGGCACACCAGTGTCATCGTCAGATGTCACACACACAGGCACATCAGTGTCATTGTCAGATGTCATACACACAGGCACACCAGTGTCATTGTCAGACATCCTACACACAGGCACACTGGTGTCATTGTTAGACATCATACACACAGGCACGCCAGTGTCATTGTCAGATGTCATACACACAGGCACACCAGTGTCATTGTCAGACATCCTACACACAGGCACACTGGTGTCATTGTTAGACATCATACACACAGGGCACGCCAGTGTCATCGTCAGACGTCATACACACAGGCACACCAGTGTCATTGTCAGACGTCCTGCACACAGGCACACCAGTGTCATTGTCAGACGTCATACACACACAGGCACTCCAGTGTCATTGTCAGACGTCATACACACAGGCACACCAGTGTCATTGTCAGACGTCATACACACAGGCACACCAGTATCATTGTCAGACGTCCAACACACCAGTGTCATTGTCAGACGTCACACACACAGGCACACCAGTGTCATTGTCAGATGTCATACATACAGGCACACCAGTGTCATTGTCAGACGTCATATACACAGGCACACCAGTGTCATTGTCAGATGTCATACACACAGGCACACCATGTCATTGTCAGATGTCCCTACACACAGGCACACCAGTGTCATTGTCAGATGTCCTACACACAGGCAAACCAGTGTCATTGTCAGATGTCCTACACACAGGCAAACCAGTGTCATTGTCAGATGTCCTACACACAGGCACACCAGTGTCATTGTCAGACGTCCTACACACAGCAGAAAGTGACTAGCTTCATGATGGAGTTGAAAACGATCACATACACAGCAATGTCATCGACAGTGAGCCTGGGAGCAGACGCCAAGGGAGGAGAAAAAGAATAAGAAGCTTGGGTCACGTTCATTGCTTCCCCTCACAGTGTGCTTGACTTCACATGTAGCGATTCATACAAGCTTGTGTTGCAGGCTGCATGTTGCTCACTGTTTTTGAAAGTGCATGGTCTCCAAGGAGTATCAGCGTATAGGCAGTTCATTTCTTTTTCTCTCAAGTTATTGTTTGTTCTGAACTGTGGGTAGTCAATATGGAGTTGCCCACATGTTTTCATAATATTCTTTCTTCCTTTTTTTCTGCCTACGCAGGCTGATACTCCTGTGGATGCTGCCTGTCTAGACAGGCAGTGGATTTTGTGTGTATGACAGTTTTTTATCCCGCCATTAAGGCAGCCATGCTCCATCTTCGGGGAAGGTGCATGCTAATGTAACGTGTCATCCATACCAATGGCCAAACTGGCCTTCTCTTCCGAAAGTTGGTGATGGGATTTAACATGTGTACAAGATGTTGTGTGTGCGTTCACACACGGAACCTCATTTGTAGTCTCATTTAAAGGACTGTATGGGGAATGGAGTCAAAACCAATGTTAACTCTGAGGGAAAAATCCCTCTGTACCGAATTTCGAACCCGCAACCCCAGGATCATGAATACGGCGCTTTGCCAACTGAGCTATTCCAGCCCCTCGTTTTCATGATCTGATGGCACACAAGTTGCAGAAGATTGCTGTCTTCCATGGCTGTTTATCCTAGAACAATTCAACAGCTGTGTTTGCTGTTCACATGTACATCTGATTTGCCTTTTTTATGGAAAAAATCTGTCATCGGTGGAGAAGTCTCTTTCTGTCTCTGTCCATGATCCTTGATTGTGGAGTTATCCTTCTCCAGGCGAGTGGCAGTATGTGTGTGTGTGTGTGTGTGTGTGTGTGTGTGTGTGTGTGTGTGTGTGTGTGTGTGTGTGTGTGTGTGCATATGGTTGTGTGTGAATATATGTGTGTGTGTGTGTGTGTGTGTGTGTGTGTGTGTGTGTGCATGTGTGTGTCCGTGCATGTGTGTGTGCATGCATGTGAAGCACTTTGATTTCCTGCTGTGTTCATTCCCTGACTTGTGGGCTGATTGGGGAAAGAGAGGAGGAGAGTGGAGGTGGTGGTGGGGAGTGGGGAGTAGGTGGGCAGCATTAGGGGAAAGACGGGAGAGTCGAGGCAGGGGTGGGGAGTGAGGGTAGGTGCGTAGATGAGGAGATTCTGGGATGAATTCAACTGCTGGCACAACAGACTCAGCGGAGAATCCTGTTCTCTTATATTTCGCTTGGCAGTTGTGAAACATTCGAATTATTTTTCTGAATATGAATCATATACTTATATTACAAATTTCAGGATGCTGAAGGCAACCCATCATTCGTACTTTTCCACACGCCTAAAGACCCAAGCCTCACTTCCGCTACGAGCAGCTACGAGAAGGCAACTTCCTGTGCTACGAACATGCCTGCATGCACCTCTTCATGGAGGGAACTGTGGGCTTGCGCATCGATGAGGCCAAGGAAGTTCACATTCTGGAGCCGTAAGATTTGGAAGTTTATTTTCATGAAAATCAAAAGTCTGCTGAAACCAGAGAGACAATAAATGACTTCAAACTACTGCTTCTCAAAGCAGCATGTTAATAAAACTAGGCATGCAAGAACACCTGACAGGGAGCACTTGCATATACGTTGTGGTTGGTTTATCCACACATAGTGACCATAAGGTGACTGATTCTATTTCTTTCCACCCAAAAAAAAATGGTGCTAACGAAGAAAGATTGCTGTATTAGAGGAACACACCAAACATGATATTACCAATTTCTGCTACCAAGGGGTCCTCATCGGATTCCTTGTTCCTGACTTACATCTTTGGATAATAGAATCACTTGTTTGTTGCTCAAGTAGAATATAGTAACAGTTGCCAGCTCTATATAAATGAGCGCTAATGTCCAAACAATTACGGACCTGATCTGGCAAATATGTCTAGTTTTCCTTTTTTTTTAAAATTCAGAATTCATATGATTTTTTTAAATAGGCTCTGTAGTACTTAGAAGTTTTAGTAATGACAATTCTGGTCACATTCTGAAATTTCATTCAGCGAGATGTATGTATACATAATTTCTCATGGATTCTGCGCAGGATCAGAAAGCGCAGCAAGAGTTCTTCCTCCGCTGCCCCTACCGTGCCCCCCACAACACCTCAGCAATGGGAGGCTGCAAGGTCGACGGCGCACACAATGTTTCCAGACATGGAGATCGTGGACAGTCTGCAAGACATTAACCATGAAGCCCTGACAAAGTACATGGGTCTTTTGTCCTTCTGTGCACCCGAGATGACATTGAACAACCCCAACGATTACAGCCTGGAAGCTGGGGAGGTGAAGGTCATGGTGCTGGTGCAGTTGGTGTCACCAATCCCCGGTTCTTCGACGCACAGCTGGGTTGTCAAGGTCATCTGCTGTATCGTTTCTGTTGTAGTAGCAGTAGCCATAGTTAGTTGTCGTCTCTGTTGGAGTAGCAGTAGCCATAGTCAGTTGTCGTCTTTGTTGGAGTAGCAGCAGTAGCCATAGTTAGTTGTCGCCTCTGTTGGGGTAGCAGTAGCCATAGTCAGTTTGTCATCTTTGTTGGAGTAGCAGTAGCCATAGTTAGTTAGTTGTCGTCTCTGTTGGAGTAGCAGTAGCCATAGTCAGTTGTCGTCTTTGTTGGAGTAGCAGTAGCCATAGTTAGTTGTCGTTTCTGTTGTAGTAGCAGTAGCCATAGTCAGTTGTCGTCTCTGTTGGAGTAGCAGTACCCATAGACAGTTGTCGTCTCTGTTGGAGTAGCAGTAGCCATAGTCAGTTGTCGTCTCTGTTGTAGCAGTAGTAGCCATAGTTAGTTGTCGTTTCTGTTGTAGCAGCAGTAGCCATAGTCAGTTGTCGTCTCTGTTGTAGTAGCAGTAGCCATAGTCAGTTGTCGTTTCTGTTGTAGCAGCAGTAGCCATAGTCAGTTGTCGTCTCTGTTGTAGTAGCAGTAGCCATAGTCAGTTGTCGTCTCTGTTGGAGTAGCAGTAGCCATAATCAGTTGTCGTCTCTGTTGGAGTAGCAGTAGCCATAATCAGTTGTCGTCTCTGTTGGAGTAGCAGTAGCCATAGTTAGTTTTCGTCTTTGTTGGAGTAGCAGTAGCCACAGTTAGTTGTTGTCTCTGTTGGAGTAGCAGTAGCCATAGTTAGTTGTCGTTTCTGTTGGAGTAGCAGTAGCCATAGTCAGTTGTCGCCTCTGTTGTGGTAGCAGTAGCCATAGTCAGTTGTCGTCTCTGTTGGAGTAGCAGTAGCCATAGTCAGTTGTCGTCTCTGTTGGAGTAGCAGTAGCCATAATCAGTTGTCGTCTCTGTTGGAGTAGCAGTAGCCATAGTAGTTAGTTGTCGTCTTTGTTGAGTAGCAGTAGCCATAGTTAGTTGTTGTTGTCTCTGTTGGAGTAGCAGTAGCCATAGTTAGTTGTCGTTTCTGTTGGAGTAGCAGTAGCCATAGTCAGTTGTCGCCTCTGTTGGGTAGCAGTAGCCATAGTCAGTTGTCGTCTCTGTTGGAGTAGCAGTAGCCATAGTCAGTTGTCGTCTCTGTTGGAGTAGCAGTAGCCATAATCAGTTGTCATCTTTGTTGGAGTAGCAGTAGCCATAATCAGTTGTCGTCTCTGTTGGAGTAGCAGTAGCCATAATCAGTTGTCGTCTCTGTTGGAGTAGCAGTAAGTCAGTTGTATCTGGTAGCAGTAATCTTGTATGCAGGCATATGGGTGGATGCATGTTTAGGGTGAGGAATGGGGTGATGGTAGGAGTGGTGGAGATGGAGAGAGAGAGCGCACGCCTGGGTCTATATGTACGATTCCTGTTCTTTTTCGTCTGTTTGGGGTTTTTTTTTTCATGTTTACTTGCCATCTTTGCTTGCTTTGTGCTGCAGAGTGAAATACTTTCATGATTTTACATGTCTTTGACTTGCCTGTGTAACAAGTGAGTCTATGTTATCCTGCTGTTTCACGTGTTTGCGTGTTCATGAGTTTGTACATGTATATGTCCATGTTCGTTCATGTGTGCATCCATGTTAAACTTTAACGCTGGCATTCTCTTCAAGCAAGTCTAAGCATGAGCTGAATTAAACTTGGCAGAAATTATAGGAATTGTTGAGACCTTTCCCGTCATCTCATGCATGAAAATGTCATTGAATCGTAACAGACTAAATTTGAGATTAACGTTTTCAATCATAAAATACATTTACAAAATTGTCATGTTTTTATGAAATATGATCATTATTAACTGTTACTACATATGCTAATAAAACATGTTGAATGATATTATATTCAAAGTCTGGAACAAACATGAAGCCACATTTTGTCAAGGTCAGGCCATTTAATGCTATTTCTACCACAGGGAGGTAGAGACGTGTTCTAAGTCTTGTGTTTAGATTTTCTTTCTTTTTTTTTTAAAAAAATATATATCTATCAAATTATGGAGTGTGCAAATGTGATGAATGTATTTTATATCTGGAAAGGTTGTGTGTGTGTGTGTGTGCCTAATATATCCATTTTGATGCCAACATAAATTAAATACAAGAAAGAAGGTGTACAAGAAGAATGTGGAGAGTATGACTGATAGACAGTTTGCAATCCATGCCATTCATTGTACTTATAGCTAAATTCTATCAGTCATAGACATATTTAAATACTGAAGTGATAATAATTTTTTTTTTCTTTTCTTGATGGAAAAGTGAACTATCATTGATTCCATATTTCTGCTCCAAAACCTTGCACTGTTAAGCAGTATTCATGTTTTATTTGTCGTAATACTCATCTTCATAACAGTCTGTGGTGCATTTTCAGGCACTGTCTTTTCTTCTTCTTTTTGATGATCATTGTCAATCTTATGGTATTGTCAACAGACACATTTCATCCAGCTGCAGGTGTTTCTCACTTCATCCACACCATTATCTTGCACTTTCTCTCACTTGTCTCTTCCACCTTTCCCTTGTCACTCTGTGCAGTCTGTCACTACGTCACTGCAAGCAGGAGGAGCATTTCTAATGCATCTTCTTGTTCTCTCCTTTACCTTTGCTTGCAAAATGACCAGCAGCAAAGCAACAACCCCATTATTTTATTTCCTTTTTTTTTTTTTTCTTAATCTGTGTGTTACAGGACAGGAAGGAGAAATCGGCCCAGCTCAACTTCCAGTTTGAAGGAATACCCTCGCCTCATTTCAGGTTCCAAGATTTGCGGAAAGGTCAGTTCGTGTGTGTCAGCCAGCTTAGGATCACCAGAGAGATGGAGCGCAACGAGATGTACACCATCTGGGCCAAGGATCCGCGCCGCGCTGCTTCGATCAGTCTGTGATCTCACTCTCAGAGGGTTTGCATTGGAACATTTTTCTTTTTTCGTTTCTTTTTGGCTTTTCTGTCATGTAGTGGAACCTCTTGGTCATTTCCAGACAGCCTTACAACCTGGTCGCCTAAATCAAGCTGGTGTCTTCGAGTGGGAAGTGCACCTCTTGTTTGGAGTCGAAAAGAATTTCCAGGAAACCAAGCCAGGAAACAGAGAGGGTCTCAGATGTTTCAGTGGATCCTGCCTGATTCAATGTAAGAAATGATGAAGGATCAGTTTATCGCCTTCTGCATGTCAATCCAGCATTGTGGACAACCTTTGGCCTCAGCTGTGGACATCAGCTCACAAAGTCTTCGCAAACCTGTCATATAATTAAAACAGAGAGTACAGGATGCTGACACAACATGAAGAGAGGATTGTCACACTGCTAAGACACTGCACAGAACTTGCAGCTGGTGTCCATGGAGATGTAGTTGGTTTCCTTTTAACCCTGCATATTTTGAGTGTGTTGCGTAGTTGTTGTTTGTGTCTGTCACGCTCACGCAGAGTTTGTACGTAGTCTTCGGACTAAGGCTGGACGGTAGGCACTGCCGCGTTTCTTTCCGTCTGCGGAATGTTTACAGTCTGTGATTAATCCTTTTAGTGTTAGAACATTTTCTGTCTATGATGCTAGTACACCAGTGCCACTCACGCAATCCGCACATGCCGATTTAAAAACAGTGCAGATTTTTTTGCTTAATATTTTTTTGACCACATAAAATTTCATCAAAATATTTATGTATGAGAACATGCACACTCAAATGGTTGGTGATTTGTTTTGTGTTCAAGCAGTTTTTAATCTGAACATGTCAAGAGAATGAGTTCATTGCAACAAGAACAAAAAAACTGGTTAACGTTTAGTTTAACGTTCAGTACAAAATGTTCTGGCTGTTTAGAACTGTTCTGTGTGCCTATGTACATGCTTGACAATGTGCTGGCATGTGGCTGCATTCATTGTGGTTTAGTATGTGTAACTGAAGAAAAATGTGGGTATGTGAGAGCATGTATAGAGCTTTAATATGTATAACTGAAGGAAAGTGTTGGTATGTGACCGAGTTTGTAAAGATTCAAATGGCTGCTTTTGTAGTGCTTTAATATATGTATAAGTGAAGAAAAGCGCTGGTATGTGGGAGCGTTTGTAGTACTTTAATATAATTATGTATACGTGAAGAAAAGTGTTAGTATGTGAGAGCATTTGTAGTACTTTCACATGAATAACTGAAAAAAAAGTGCTGGTATGTGACTGCGTTTGTATCGATTTGATCTATATAGCTGAAGAAAAATGCTGGTGTGTGACTAGCTGAAGAAAAATGCTGGTATGTGGCAGCATTTGTAGTTTATGATATATGACAGGAGAAAAGTGCTAGTATATGACTGTATTTATGTGTGCTTTTATATATGTATAACTGAAGAAAATTACTAGTATGTGACTGCATTTGTAGAGCTTTAATATATGTATAATTGACGAAAAGTGCTGGTATGTTGTTGTGTTTGTAGTGGTTTAATATATGTATAACTGAAAAAAAGTGCTGGTATGTTACTGTGTTTGTAAAGGTTTAAGATATGTGTAACTGAAGAAAAATGCTGTTATGTTACTGTGTTTGTAGAGGTTTAAGATATGTGTAACTGAAGAAAAGTGCTGGTTTGTTACTTTGTAGTGGTTTCATATATGTCTAATTTAAGAAGAGTGCTGGTATGTTACTGTTTGTTGTGGTTTGTAATATATGACTAAAGAAAAGTGCTGGTATGTGATTGCTTTTGTAGTGTTGTAATATGTGGAACTGAAGACAAATGCTGGTATGTGACTGCATTTGTAGTTTATGTCATTTGACAGGAGAAAAGTGCTGGTATATGGACTTGATTTATAGTGCTTTGATTAATATTTCCTAACTGAAGAAAATTACTAGTGCATGACTGCATTTGTAGTGCTTTAATATATGTATAACTGAAGAAAAGTGCTGGTATGTTACTGTGTCGGCAGTGGTTCAACATATGCATAACTGAAGAAAAGTGCTGGGTATGTCACTGTAGTTGTAGAGCTTTGATATATGTATTGTAGCCAGGTGCTAACGGTCATGAGTTATCTTCCCCCTTACCTCCCTTGGTTGAATCATTTTTTTTTTTTGTGTACATTCCTTAAATCATGAATACCTCAGAACCTACATAGTTGTGTATACGTTGCCGAAGCCACAAAAATTAATGTATTCTATTCATCGCAATCGTTTGAACTGAGAGAGGCCATATTTTCCCTAAAACTGGTATTTCGGCCAAATAATCTTGGCGCCATTTTGAATTGTTCGACGAACAAACCATAAATAATTCTTGATTTCACAAAAAGTATGAGAGAATCCAAAGAACCCATGAATGCACATGAAAGCAAAGTCCATAAGCTCTCATTTTGTATATCGCATAGCTATGATCTTTTTTCTGTACAAGCTTGCGACTATACGAAATGACTGACGGCGCCGGTCTCTTGAGCGAGTCGCCTTCTTTGTTCATTGTCGGAGTTCTGATCTAAATTGTTGTTTTATGAAATTCGGACTTCCTTATCGAAATCTTTTTAATAACTTCGTTTCTATGCTAGAGGCAGCTGAAATATATAAAAAATTATCATCCGATGGACCATTCTAATGGAATAACATTTTATCGAAAATCGTGTTAAAAGCACATGGCGACGGCCATGTGACAATAAGGCAAGTTGTGTTTTCTATCAAATTTTAAACGCAAAGTTCTCCGTTTGGACGGCATCTTGGATAATGAAATTTATATGTATAAAAATTGTTTCACGCAGTTTGCTTTTTTTCATCGAAATAAGGGAAAATATGACGTAAACTCGTTAAAAGTGGTTTCATTCTCGGGCTTTAATTGCCAATAACTTTACACAGCCACAGAATTGTCAAATATGGCTTTATTGCATTTTATTCTTTGGGTTCTGAGGTTTTCATCGATGTCTAATATGTTTGGATACTTTGAATGTACAGCGAGCTAGACAACACAGAAACTGCGACAGATAGCACAATTTCTGTCATTTGCTGTCTCGCGAGGCTCATTTTGCCTGCGGCGCTGCGTTGTTGGCTTTGCGGTCTGGTCAAGCTGTATATAAGTAAGGCACACAGCGTGAGTGAGGTCAGTGTTCCCCAGAGTGTCGCCCAGAGTGTGTGAGCAGTGGTCCCCGAGTGAGCGATCGGCGTGAGAGAGTGTGCTCAGTGCGCCGAGTGCTGACTGAGTGAGATAGAGTTCCCAGGGCAGTGTTCCCTGGTTTGAGCTTATCATGGAAGGGCAATAAAAGAAGGAAAAAACTCCACATTGTCTCTGTGTCTTCTTGATTAGCTGATGTCCCTTGGTCCCTGCGCATATTACCATCTGCCTGTCTTCACCTGCACACCCCTTACCCCTCCACACCATCACAGTGTAACTGAAGAAAAGTGCTGGTATGTTACTGTGTTTGTTGTGCTTTATAATATATGACTGAAGAAAAGTGCTGGTATGTGCTGTGTTTGTAGTGGTTTAAATTAATATATGCATAACTGAAGAAAAGTGCTGGTATGTTACTGTGTTTGTGGTGGTTTAAATTAATATATGTATAACTGAAGAAAAGTGCTGGTATGTTACTGTGTTTGTGTGGGTTAATACATGTATAACTGAAGAAAAGTGCTAGTATGTTACTGTGTTTTTGTGGTGGTTTAATATATGTATAACTGAAGAAAAGTGCTGGTATGTTACTGTGTTTGTGATGGTTTAATATATGTATAACTGAAAGGTATGTTACTGTGTTTGTGATGGTTTAATATATGTATAACTGAAGGAAAGTGCTGGTATGTTGCTGTGTTTGTAGTGGTTTAATATATGTATAACTGAAGAAACGAAACGTGCTGGTATGTGATTGCTTTTGTTGTGTTGTATAATACGTGACTGTTGATGGATGATCTACTTTTCATTCTCACAGGATTTGAGACTGCAAGAAAAAGAAACTTTATGCAAATTGAAAAAAAAAAAAGAATATATGCTAATCTATGAACACAGACTGAAATTAAAAGGTTGCTTTGTCTGTTGACTTTGATGGTTATTCTTTGTAGCTTGGCAGGTACTCCTACGGTTCTCATTGGTGAGATTTTTGTTCATGTGACTGGGGCTGTTAAAAGCAAGCCATCTCTTGCATTTGCTTCACATGTGGGTAGGCATCGAGTGTTTGTGTAGGCAACAGAGTGTGTGCATGTGTGTGTGTGTGTGTGTGTGTGTGTGTGCATGTGTTTGATTGTGTGTGTGTGTGTGTGTGTGTGTGTGTGTGTGTGAGAGAATGGTCTTGAGTCTGCGGTCCAGATGTTTTATCATTTAACACTCAACTTGTTTTTATATATTTGTGCATTTTGATCACCTTTAGATAAATCCCCTTCATACAAAGTGTGCTTTCTTCTTGTGAAAACATACCAAGCATGATGTCACCACAAATAATACTGCTTGGAATTCTAGAATGTGTTGAAACTGGTATGTTTGGAGGGATTTCAGCATGCCCCAGTGCATGGGAGGCGGTTGTGGGTAGTGGGGTAGGGGTGGGGGTGGGGGTTAAGTGCCAGGGAAGGGGAGAAGGAGGAGAGGGGTTCGGTGGAAGGAGAGACCAAGCATAGCACCATTGCACTGAGGTAAACTGATCAACAATGCATAGGGTGCAAGAAATGAAAATAGTAGAAAGAAACCCTGAAGTAGGGATAGGGATGGTGGTAGTGGTGATGGGACAGGGGGTCGGGGGGGTGGGGGGGGAGCAGAAATTAAAATAGTTTTCGATGTAGAACTTCCATGTAGAAAATGATATTTCACTGACAATCTGCAAGAGCCCATTGTAGTCCCACAAGAAGGGGAGACACTGAGGAAAACTGTCATATCAAAATAACGAGGAGAGAATGATGGCTGGGGTTGAGAAAAATCTTAAATAAATGTTAGCGAACCACCAAGAGAAACATGGACAAACAAGTCACAAGACTCGTTTGTCCACTTTTCTCTTGGCAGTTTGCTAACATTTATTCAAGATTTGTTTAGATTTCTGCCTGCAGTCGTCTCACTTTGCAACTGGGGTTGAGAGATTAAACGAAATAAGCTTCACTGTAAATTATAATACTGAAGGCAAACGAAGAGAAAAAGGGGGAGCTTTGAGTGATTGACAGACCAAACAAAACATCTGAGACACACTGCGGAAACCAGAGTGCATCCAGTATTTACTGTCTGTAATTGAATTCATGGCTGGTATTGAATGTACCATCAATGTAAACATTATTTAAATTCATTCAACCAGACTGTCCATTCAGTTGCAAATTTTCACACTGGATTCAGCTCATGTGCTGTGTGGGTATCCACCACTTTTTGTCACACCAAAATCCCAAAATCTGTTCCAAACTGAAATTTTCCAGTCAACTGCCAAATAGCTAACACAATCAAACTCTGAAACATCACAAGTAAACAATTAAATATGCCGGTGTACAAGCATATCATGAGATGGTTTCAACTAGATTTTCCAAAGGCTAAAAAATGAAAAACAGATGAAAGAACTTTTTTTAAAACGCTCGTATTATAACTATACAAGGTACATGTGTAATCCCTGCTCCCCAGAGCAAAGCAACAAAAATCATGCTGCCCTCCATCCAGATTGAAATAACCATACATTTCTCATCAGCAGAAAAGCTGGATCAGCAATGCCTCAGTAAACTATCATGGATATCATTTTGTTTTAACTTCCGCAACAGATGGAATGTTAAAACAAAACCTTGTTTCCGACAAATCATATAGGCCATATGCCTCATTCTTATTGATGAGAAGGCTTAGGGACTACTTCTAAAGGACTACAGAAATGGTCACTCAACACAGTCCCAGAACCTGAGACAGCACACAGTGCTGCATCCAGCTCTGAACGTGTTTTTTTTTTTTTTTTTTTTTCTCTTCAAATATGAAAGAAAAAAAGCAAGCAGTAGCTCAATACTGAGGTTACAAATTTTATTCAGAAAAAAAATATTAAAGGTGAAAAACAAGTAAGGGGGGGGGGGGGGGGGGGGGGGCGAAGAATGGCTGCTGGCAATTCAAGCTGGAAAATCACCTGTCAGATGACATCATTAAGCGACCAGTCAGTTACTTTGAAGACCAAGCCAACAGCAGATCATTCCAATCAAAGCCTGAAACTAAAAAATGATGAAAATCATTGTTAAAGGTTAAGAGGTGTTTTGGTGGTTGCTGCCTTTGATTGTGACGAGAGAGCACTGCGGGATAACTGAACATGGCTCGAGGCTCTGGCTTCTGGAATAAATCCTATCCTTACGTTTGGCCTGCTTGTGGTCTATGCTGCAATTAACATATGGTGACAGCGCAATAGTGAGCCCACTGAAATCATTAAGTTGATTAACTCCTTGGAAGCAGCACTACGGCTGACATGTCAGGTCAGTTTCGTATGCGCCCTTCCTGCCCCCCATCCCGGTTTTTGATCTGACTGACATACGTTTCGTACGTGGCGAATACAAATAGCCTAGTTTTACTTATCAGCATCAACGAAACCTACGCAAACAAACTGCTATTATTCCACACTGTGCTGGCGTTCAAGTGCACGAGGTGTACGAACATTCTCCGTTTGAAAGGGCTGATGACAAACATGACCCTGAGAAGGTATTGCAGAAACTTGCAGTGTACTGTGCTCCTAGATCTAATGAAGTCATGGAAACTTTTCGATTATGGACCCTACCACGTCGTGAACCATTTGACACTCTTCCTGACAGATCCAAGATCACGAGCAAGCATTCGCTATTTGGGTGACGCAAAAGGTCGCATGTTTCGGGGTAAAACTTTTCTCCCACAACAAGAAAGATGCAAGAACTGCTTCTGCAGGGACAGACTTTTAGATCTGCTGCAAATCTGTAGCTCTCACAAATGACGTCAAAAAAGAAACATGAAATGGCAGGTAGCCTACACATGCTGACAAAGTTGCCAAAAAAATGCTGTAGGCCAAAACAATGCAAATTCATCACTGGGACAAAGGCCCACAGGCCAACGTACACTGCAACCAAACCCATACAGGACTGCAAATTTGGTGGTAGAGAACATGAAGCCATCACAACAAAAAATGCCGTGCACAGGGGAAAACAGTGCAGAACGTGTAATGGTGAAAGACTTCCAAGTCAAATGCCGCAGCTCGGTACACGTTGTGCAGAAATCAGATCCACAAGTTGACAGGACCGCAAGCATCAGAAAGAAAGGAGGTCTGGCAGCTGTCATGCGCATCAGTGAATGTGACGTACGATTTCAGCTGATGTGAAAATTATCTGTGAGAAATACGTGAAGAAAAATCAACTGAAGCCTACTCAACAGACGTTTACAATGTATAATGGTTCAGTGCTGACCCCAGTGGGAGAGGCAATCCTAGACATCTGCAATTTGAGAGCGATGTCCTGTGCTCCCGTGCATTTCACCATAGGCCTAGTGAATGATAGTAGGCCTATCACATGTCTCCTTGGTGTGGAAACCACCCAGGCACTGGGGATGATAACCATGAACGAAAGTGCCTTTGTTGGGATAGTTACATCCCCTGACTGCACGCACGATTTGACCTTGGGCGACGTAGGAGAAGCAAAGCTGATATTGAGACCAGATGCAAAGCCCAGGATGCTTCCCTGTGCTGCCATGTTAACAGCTCTCACTCGCAGCATAGACCACAAGCAGGCCAAGCGTTACAAGATGCAAAGCATATAAATATACTCCCAGTTCATCTTGAATACGCGTGTACATGTCAAGAGCATGTTTACTATGAAAATACCCACGATCCACCAGTCAGTTATTAGATTTAAAGCTATTTTAAAATCCGTCAAATACAGTACTTCCATAGATTGAGTGTGATCACCTTTCTATATACCAAATTCTTATTAAACCCCACCAATATATATCAAAAAAAAAAAAAAAAAAAAAAAAACGGCAAAATAACGGTTACTTAAAACCAAGGTACACTTTTGAAACTGGTATTTTAGTCCTCACTGGGCTAAAGCCTATGTACCTACCAAATTTTATTCAGATCGAACAACGTGACAAGAATAACGGTTTTTAACGGTCAGATTTTGAAACACTATATAGAAGTGCCATTTGTGTATGATGACATTTCTATATACCAAATATCATTAAAAACCACCTATATATAAAGAAATAACGGCAAAATAACGGTTTTTAACGGTTTTCAGCATTACATCACTTATATATGGAAAGAGGCTCCGATTTGTCACAAGATCATCCAAACCGCTTATATATCAGCCAAGTACTCTGTGAGATGCACTATAAGGAAGAAAACCGTTTGGGGCCGTTATAGCAGTTACAGTAACGGCTATTCTTCTAAAATAAAACATCGGGCATCATCCGTGACCCATAATGAACATACCTAAAAATTTTCAGAAATATCAGCCCAGAAGTTTTGTCTGGAGCGAGTGGAACACATTTTGACCATGGACAGACACACAGACAGCATTTCTTTGTTTCCATTGTAAAGTACTCCCTGTTCTATGACAAGTGGGAGTACAAAAAGGATAGGATTTATTCCAGAAGCCTGAGTCTGATGCCATGTTCAGATTGAGAGAACATTCATTGGTCGGTCAGCTGCTGCACTGCAGGATCGTTTTGACAGGCTAACAGCAAACTCATGACAATCCTTAAGTACTTTTTTTCCAGCGCTCCCCTCCCCTCTCCTTTCTACGCCCCCCCCCCCCCCCCCCCCCCCTCCCTCCCTCACCCGCCCCCTTTTTCTTGCCCACAATCATCAAGTTGATTATGTTGGCATACTAAAAACTGGGTCTGCGCTGCGAGAGAGAGGATTGGGAGGGGGGGGGGGGTCTAATGGGGGAGGGGAGGGGGGATCAGTGAACTCTTGACACAAAAGTGTGAAGAGTGGTGGCTACAACCCCAGAATCTCACAACACCGGAATCGAGGGGGAAAAAAAGGATAAATGCACAGGGGCGATCAGTGTGTGTTTAAATCTCCACTTTTATGAAAGTGCTCTCCCTTCTTTCCCTATGATCTTCCTGGAACTCGAAGAAATCAGGCTGTCCCCAGTGTCACCTCCAAAAACAAACAAACAAAACTGAGCCAGGGTGAGTGAAGAACCATATCTGCGAACAGATGTTGTGATAAAGCAATGGAGTTTTCATCATCTTTAGTTTGTGTGTGCTTATAGTTATAATACTACGTAGTATTTGACAGTAATATGGTATTAGTATTGTTTCAAAGCGAAATGAAACTGAAAGTAGAAACAAAATAAATAGGTTCTCTCGAAGATTGAAACTTCCGACTTAAAAATTTGTCAAGCAGAGCTAGAACAAGAAAAAACCACGTACAGACAGGTTGACGATTCAGGTCATATCGTCGCTGGCTTTGCGGCAAATTAATCCAGCGATTTCCTATGTTGTATCTTTTGTTTTTCCAGGGATAGAACTGTTGGCTCCCGTCCAACGGATTGTTTGTAAAGTCATAGTTTTGAAGCCCCCCTTTTGTGTCGACGGCATTGGCTGGCGCTATCACAGACAAGGTGAGAATCGCTTCAGTTCATGAGAGTGCCTATTAGTGAGGTGGGGCAGGGGGGGGTGGGTGGGTAGAGAAGGGAGGTGGGATTTACAGGAACACTGGTTTTCACTGCAAGCTGGGTGTGTACCAATTGTTTCTGGAATGAGAACAGAACAAAATCAAAGAATCGAGGGACAAACAAACAAACAAACAAATCTGACCTCAGAATGGAATAACTTTGTGCCAAAAGTTAAATTCCTTCATGATATGTGCCAGAAGTACTGACTCAGAAGCGCGCATTACGAGTTGGCAGTGTTGTTGTATGGACCATGAACTGTTAAACTGAACTGCAGTCAAAATGGCCTCAGTTTAGGAATGACTGATGAAATATCGCTGATTAATATCATTTGTTTCAAATCTTTCACATGTAGACTTTTTGATTTGTTCTGGAAGCAAGAAGACGTGTATCAGTTCAGTAAGACTTCTGGTAGATCCAGACACTCGATGATTATCAGTAAGGGGGATCTATGCATTTATTTGAATTTACTCAGGGGCCAGAAGTGTATCACGGTATCAACAGGAGTTCAAGTAAAGAAGTATGATGCCCACTGTTATGTATGTGTATGAAGTACAAAGAAACAGATTTTTGTTGCCCTTGAAACACAGAAACATCAGGTTATGCCATGATTTATGTAACGTATGTGAGCACATGTGTGCATATTTGCAGATGCATACCTTCTGCTAGCTGATTCAATTTTTTGAAAATGTTAATAACTTCGGCCTCGGCCACCATGACACAACTATTTTTATTGGAAAAAGTATTTAAGGTCAGATTATCTCGAAGAGAAGACTCTGATAATCTGACAAGAGTGATTAAAGAACAAGAAGGATAACTCTTGCTTCTTCCTTGATGAAACAGATTAATGCCCATGACTCCAAACGAATGCTGCTTACAACACCCACTTGCCTAGCAGATAGGACAAGAGAGAGCACACAGAACAGAACAAGGAGACATCCCCTGACCTGATTTTTTTCTTTAGCCTCAACAAGATCCTCGAGTTGATCAAGGTCAAAGGTCAAAGCTGGTTCCAATAAACTGCTGTTGGTTTATGGCTTGAGCCAAACGTGTGACCATTTCTATGTCGGTTGGCAGTCGTGACAGTTGGCTGGCCTTGCTGCTTTGGTGGGGTGCCCTGACCCTTGGGGAAACTGAAGTGGTTTTGTTTCGTTTTAGTTTGTTTCACACACACACACACACACACACACACACAGAGAGAAGAGTGCGCGCATGACTGCCAGTAAAAAAAGAAAGTGTGTTTGTGGGGTATGCATGTCCGTGTATTACGCATGGATGTGTGGTTGCATGCTTCCAGGATTGATATCTGACACTGACAAAATAAAAATCAAACATGCAAATATGCGATGTGCTACTGCATCTGCACAGAAAGAACATAACACAAATGGTTAAGTATATCTATCTCGATGTTTCCATTAACTCTTGTTGAGGGAAACCATTGCAGAAGTTCACCACAGTACTGTCCCCTGACTAAGGACAGATGGCCCAGTGTGCACAGTGTGGCCAACAGGAGGGAGCTGTCACCATTCGTCGCTGCACCGCCTGCAAGGCCATTGGCTACTGCTCCCGTGACTGCCAGAAACGTCATTGGTCGTCACACAGATGGACTGCGGGAAAACTGTATTGAAGAACAGTAAGTGATGCGTAACATGAATGTAAGCTGCTTTCATAGGAATGAAATTGCATGTGAATACATGTACATTTACATTCGCGTTAGTGATGCGCATTTCCTCAACATGAATGTAAGCTGCTTTCATAGGAATGAAATTGCATGTGAATACATGTACATTTACATTCGCGTTAGTGATGCGCATTTCCTCAACATGAATGTAAGCTGCTTTCATAGCAATTAAATTGCATGTGAATACAGGTACGTTTACATTCACACATGTAGCACAGAAACATGCACATGCACGTATGTTATACACATGCTCTGTACCACATGTACACATCAGCAAACATGGAAAGAAACATTCTTTTGCTTGTCTAAAATCAAAAGTGTGTAAATATGAAGACAGCATCATTGATCATCATAGGATAGAATGTGTAAACTGTAAGAATAACAGATAAACAAACGCACATGAATGTGTGCACAGTTGCCCGCACATGTGATTGATGTACACACATATATGGGCATGAGTGCTGAATCATGCATTCCTGCACATGCAGGTAAGCTTGCAGTGAAATAAGCTTACACATACTCTGTATCTTTTACACCAATACACCTGTATCTTTTACCAATACACCCACCCATTAGCACATACTGTCAAATGTCCATGCGTGCTTAGGCACGCTTATACAACACACAGTAAAATGTGCCTTTTATGATGTAGGAAACAGAAAAGAAGTTTCTTCTTGGGTAATAATAGAACATTGTAAGATCTTAAGAGAAGTTGTATCTTTTGAACATTGTGATTTACATGTAGATCCTTCATGTGCATTTTCATCTCAAAAAAAAAAGAAGAAAGGGATGGACTGTCATTCTAAATTGGGCGTTACCACTGTGTTTCAGAATCGCTTCAGAGTAAGGATTCGTTGAGTCAGCAGACAGTTGAGAAAGAGACAAAGGCAACAGAGAAAGTAACTAGTGGGTTTGAAGACGGAAGCAGTGTGGACGTGCCGAAAGCAGTCAGTATTCCCTATGAAGGAAGCAGTGTTGATTTGCCGAAAGCAATCGGTACATCCTATGAAGGAAGCAGTGTTGATTTGCCGAAAGCAATCGGTACATCCTATGATGGAAACAGTGTGGATTTGCAGAAAGCCATTGGTGCCTTGTGTGATGGAAGCCATGTGCATGTGCAGAGAGCAGCCAGCGCCTCTGGTGATGGAAGCAGTATGGATGTGCCTTTGATGACTTGTCAAGTAAGTCCTTTGGCTGTTTTACCTCTGTGTGACTGTGTTGGGGAAGAGGGGTGTGGGGGGAGAAAGAGAATGGGGAGATGAGGGTGGGTGAAGAAGTGTGGTATGTGGTATCTGTGTGTGTGTGTGTGTGTGTGTGTGTGTGAGAGTGTGTGTGTGTGTGTGTGTGTGTGTGTGTGTGTGTGTGTGTGTGTGTGTGTGTGTGTGTGTGTGTGTGTGTGTGTGTATGTGTGTGCAGTGAACAATATTCATTTTCCATTTATCCTGTTCTTAACATACAAAGGTGAAAGTCCTAACGCCTAATGATTGTATGCACAGTGATACACATGTATCTTTAAAACAGTTGCTATGTGTATACTTGTGTACTTATTCATATTTTTTTTTCCTTCATAGGGTTGAATTATTTATGACGATGGACAGTTTGTTCAATAAGATCTTTCCCTTTCACTGACAGGGTTTGCAAACATGTTCAGAAACAGATCTGAAGCCTGTGAGTTTGAACTGCTGATGGGGTCAGACTCTTACACCCTGAAAACCTGTCAGGCCACCCCAGCAGGAAATGAGTACAGATTCATTTTGGGGAAGATGATAGCGAAAAGAATGGATTTGATCTGCCACGCCGTAAGCACAATGCGGTTTAGAGAAAAACGATGGAGAGTAGAGCCAGCTTTTTAGCAGTCATGGAGATCTTAGATGTCAGTCAAAAGTTTCTTTTTAGTTTTTTTTTTTTTCTCCCCTTGTTGAGTTGTTTTGATGCCTGTTAGACTGCACTTTTCATATGTACATAAAGAAAATCTATTCGTTTCTTTCTCAATGATGAAAACCTGAAAAAGATCAGTTTTTCATTTCTTTACAAAGGAAAGCAGTTTACCAGATCTGTCCAAAGTGGACCAGTCTTATTCCTAAATCTCTTCAGCGTCATGAAGATTACCAGAATTGTATGCCGTGAAGAACGCACCAGATCAGGTCAGCGAGAAGCACATTATCAGATCTGTCCACAGCTAAACAGTTTACCAGGAAGGTATCTTTGCTGATCATGCTTTTGTCAGCAGCTTGCTCACTTGTTCACTGTTGTACGATGTGCTTGCTAAAAGCTGCTCAATCCCATAAAAAAAAATCCCTAGCTGAGTTTACTAAATCACCAAGCAAAGTTGTGACGAATGTGGTTCAGGTCCGACTGGCTGTTGGCACAATGCCCAGTACCTTGACTTTCAGGTCTTTGACAGAGCTTAGTGCTAGTGGCCTGCCGGCCAAGCAATGGTAAGCCTGTACTGAGGAGATGGAGAGCACAAGCAAGGTAAGCCAGGCAAACATGGGCTGTAACACAATGTGCAGATTGCAGATCAGGGCAAACAAGATGATCAGATCAATTCAAAGTGAAAGACGTTGCCAGATCAGCTCAGTGAGAAGCAGTTTACCAGATCCTTTCAGTGCTCAGAAGGTTATGGGAACTATTTTATTGTAAAGTACTTGACTAATTCTACGGGAATGCCAAAGAACTCTTTCAGCATGGTTAGCATCTATGCCTTTCGGAAATTTTGCGTTCATAATTTCATCTTTTCAGTTTCTGTCTACGTTTGTCACTGTCTGTTTTAGGCTTGTCCTTTTCATTTTCTGCAGTCTGCTGCTTGTGCCTTTGTGCCCCATTTCTTTGTCTGTGCTCTTGATAGTCATTACATGTGCATTTCATTACATGTGCATTTTCTTTATATGTCCAGTTTTCTTGTCCTAGTGTGACAATGTTGGCACTGAAATTTAAACACTGTTCAGACTAGAAACTAGTCTGACAATTTTGGCATTGAAAATGTTTACACTGTTCAGACTAAAAAACTAGTCCGACAATTTTGGCATCGAAAATGTTAACACTGTTCAGACTAAAAACTAGTCCGACAAGTTTGGCATTGAAAATGTAAACACTGCTGAGACTACAGACTACAAACTGGACTGACAATTTTGGCATTGAAAATGTAAACATTCCTCAGACTGAAAGCTAGTCTGACAATTTTGGCATTGCTCAGACTGCAAACTGGCTGTCCTCTCCACTGAGTCGTTCAGTAGTCTGAGATTTTTCAAACAAAGAGGAGGGACATTTTCCCATTCTTGTTTTCATCAACTTCTCTTTGCAGCAACCTTCAGAGGTGATGTTCAGGTTTGTGTTAGTGTGAATCTGTAAAGCGTCATCTGTTAGTCCCTGAATGGTCTGCTCAGAGAAAAGCCTGGATTTTCCAGAAATTGTGAGGGCTTAACTCTGTGCATGTGTGCGTGTGTACACACATATGTATAATCATTTGTGTATTGTTTTTCTTTGGTAATTTTCCAGAAATGTGGAATGCGGCGTCCGAAAATGAAGAAGTGTGAGTCATGCAAGGAAGTGACATACTGCTCACGTGACTGCCAGCGTGCCGACTGGAAAGCACACAAGGCCGTGTGCCTGGCTGCGGTCAAGGTCACTTCTGAAGACGATGCGCACACCATGGAGAAAGGTACCGTGTGGGTGGAATGAGAACTGTCCACTAGGAAGTGAAAGATTGTGAGATTTGGTCCATGGGCTACTTCACTGACCAGCAAAGTTGTGCTTCTGTCTGTGTCTGTTGGGCTGGTTGGTTGGTGTTTGTGTCGGTTGGGCTGGTTAGTTGGTTGGGCTGGTTGGTTGGTGTCTGTGTCTGTTGGGCTGGTTGGTTGGTGTCTGTGTCTGTTGGGCTGGTTGGTCGGTGTCTGTGTCTGTTGGGCTGGTTGGTCGGTGTGTGTGTCTGTTGGGCTGGTTGGTCGGTGTCTGTGTCTGTTGGGCTGGTTGGTTGGTGTCTGTGTCGGTTGGTAAGATTGCAGGGAAAGTACTACTAGTTCCACTATGCTCAGTTTGAGACAATTTGACGTAAAGATGGGATGCTGTCCAGAAGACAGCCATGGAACGTTGATGCCAATCCAGATGAAAGGGTGGATGCCGGAATGTCTTTCAAGAATGAACTCTGAGGGTTTTACTGAAGGTAAGAAACAGGAGCAAAGACAGAAGTACTGTGCCCCCAAGCAAAAGAATGAACAAATTATAAAACACACACAATGCTTTTCAACCTATTTGGTCAGCTTCAGGTAAGAGGAATAAACAATGAGGACAATGTAAATAGGGGTGGACAATCACTTGAACTGGGTGCAAGAAGGCCTAGTTTTTCTGCACCGAGTTCAAAGAGATAAGTGACTATTCCTTCTTCGTTCGTTTCGTTGCCTTGAATGTTATTTGTGGAGCCTTTGTGCTCCAGTTCACAGAGATAAGGAACTGTTTGTCCTTTGTTTTGAGTGACTTGAATAGTATTTGTCTTGCCTCAAGAAGATGAAATAGGTCAAGACGCTTTGTGTTTATTGGTAATGTGTGTATTCCTTTGTTTGGCACTGCATTACTTCTGCCTTTGCTCCTCTTTCAGCTTATGCCCACAGTCACCCCACTTTGAAGCCTGAAGGAGAGAAGTCTGTTTGACCTTGATGCGAGTCTAGACACACCTAGTTTTCTATCTCTGGAAAGAAGAGTAAATCACACTCATTTAGCCACTCATTAAGAGAGAGAGAGAGAGAGAGAGAGAGTAAGTGAGTTAGAGAGAGTTCAGTTCAATCCTTTCTGTGCCAGCTGGTGCCAGAGGCAGGATCAGAAACTGAAAAGATATGCAAAGTCTGCACAACAAATGCAGTTGAAAACAAACATCATTTTCTGTTTGAACACGCTTTCAACAGATGTTCGCAAAAAAATGTAAATCATTTCAAGTGCCTGCTGTTAGTAGCCGAAGAGTTGTCTGAAATTTTGTCGCTTTACTATGAGGAGCTCATGAAATCTCTAGCTAAGTTTATTGCTGAATTGTATGAAATCAGTCTAAAAATCCAGGTTAAAAATAATATTTTCCATGTGCCTTTTGTCTAAGGTTATTATATGGCGGAACCCTGATGGAGGATGTATGATCCTTTCCGCCGTACGACTTTTTAGTCACACATTCTGAGAACAGTTAGCGTGTCCACTTGTTTATTTCTTTTATTTGTTTGTTTGTTTTCAAGTAGACAAATATTTGCGGATCAATGAAAGATTGCCATTTTTATTTGCTGAATTAGAGATATTGAGCTAATCAGTTTCTTCATGATGTTACAAGACAATGTGCCGACCTCATGACATAAAGGCTGTTAAGCTGTTGTCATTAATCCTTTGCCTGTCACAGTATAAGAGCTTTTCTGTATTGCTGAGTGTCGGGGCCACATTGCAGTAGGTTCATTCATCTATTCACTGATCATTCATTTGTTGAGATATCTCTTAGATTTTTTGCATGTTTTTCTCTTATAACCTGTGCAATGATGTGGTGCCTCACTAATTTGATTTTGCTGGTCATTAGTGTGTTAAAAATAAATATAATCAACTGTTTTTGTTATAAGTACCCCATTGTAGACACGGTTATGTGCATACAAGATTGTGAAAACGACCCCGTAATTGATGCCAGAGGCAGTGACAAGGGATCTCCGCCTGTTCGATGCCAGAGGTAATGGCGAGGGATCTCCGCCTGTTCGATGCCAGAGGCAATGGCGAGGGATCTCCGCCTGTTCGATGCCAGAGGCAATGGCGAGGGATCTCCGCCTGTTCGATGCCAGAGGCAATGGCGAGGGATCTCCGCCTGTTCGATGCCAGAGGTAATGGCGAGGGATCTCCGCCTGTTCGATGCACAGGCAATGGCGAGGGATCTCCACCTGCCTCTGAGAAGGGTCTTCAGAGCTCTGCCCTCTTGGGGTCGCCCTCAGTGTCCTTTCCCCTGGAGTCTCTAGCCTAGAGCTTATCTGGGCAGTCAGTTGGGTAATGCAGTTGTGTCCCAGCTATCTCCATCCGCGGTGCCTTGTTATCTCTCTTACATGATTATACAACAGGTATTCCACTGTGCGTAAGGTCTCAGAAATTATTGCACAGAACCTCTAAGAAAATCACTGATTTGACGTTTGTCTTGTTTTGTTTTGTTTTTGTTTTGGCCTGTTTTGTATTCTCTGAGTTTGTTCTCCTCCTCATCTGTCAACTGGTCTATTTTCAGCCTCTTGAGGCTCTGTGATAGCATGTCTTAACTTTTTCACAACATGCCACGAGAATGATCGTGGCGCCCGACTTACCACTCAGCGACGTGGGATGAAAATACCCACAGCAAGCGATCTGTCACTCAGGACACATCGCGAGAATGATAGTGACGGTCTTCTAAAAATAGATATTCCAAATTTCCCGTGGAATTTTTAACCAGTGGTGTCAGCGTACAGATGTACAGTCCTTCCTACGTAATATTATACCAATTAGCAAGCTACAAAGAGTCGATTTCATTGGTTAATTTGAAGAGAAAGCAACCAACCCATTGGCGGCTTCAAGCACTGAATCAGTGCTCGTTGTTCGAAGTATGTCATTTTCAATTCAGTCGAACAACAACAAAATGATTATTTTACCTTTTGAAATACTTATCATTAAGAAGATGAAAGATAGTTCTTTTTCAAAGTATGAAAATAAAGTCACTGTCGGATTTAGGGTTTTAAGGAAAATTAATTAAAAATGGTCAAAATCAGGTGTCCTGAGGGAATTTCAGTGCTGTGACTGCAGGGTTAATTGGGCACAGGGATCAGAACGAGTGTCTGTGTTTGATAGTGTTAATGTGTCTTAGGATGGTATGAGTGCACGCTCAGCTAACCTTTGAGTCACGATTTCTCAAAATGGCTGATAATCAACAAGTAAACTCAAGACAAATCCACAACTTTGTTGTGAAGGAACTAAGTCATGGGATTCGTATCATTGAAAGGAAATTATGTGAAGCTTTTTCACTCTTAAAGATCTTACTTGGCTAATTTGACTCTTGGTGGTTTTTTTTTTTTGTTTGTTTTTCTTTCTTTCTTTTCATGATTGATTCCCAATTTCAGAGGCAGCTGAGTTAGGCAAACCCAAGGGAGCAACTGGAGGTGTGCAGAAGGAGTTGCTTTCTTCATCTCCAATCAGCTGGGAGGAGGCCAGATCAAGGGCGGCGAAGTTGTATCCCAGGCACCGGATTGTGGACAAGTTCAGGGAGCTGAATCCTGACTGGATGTGTGGGTGGTGAGGAAGGAGAGATGGTGGTAGCAGTGTTGAAGATAGGGGCAGTGTACCCTCACTTCTTTCGTCACGGCAGGTGTCTGGAGGTAAGGGGGTGCATTTGTGTGTGTGTGTGTGTGTGTGTGTGTGTGTGTGTGTGTGTGTGTTTGAATACACCAACTCACACCTGGTCCACGGTTTAAAGACTTGCCTGAAGGATTTTAAGAGGGGCAGATGTTAACTTCAAAAAGAAAATCTACTCTAACCTCAACAAGGCACTGAACCCATTATCCCAGGATCAGGAGAACATTGCTTTAACCACTGGGCTCCCACAACACAAGCAAGATTCCAACTACAGGTTTTGCGGGTGAGGACAAAACCGACTCAAACGCACAGCCTTTGGTGCATGCAGTGAATGTGTTGAAAAGCTATCTATCCTGATACATTCCCTATTGTTCTGATATCTCATAACACTGTTTCCCTAACACTATGAGCCGAACCTGATTTTCCAGTCTTAAGGAGGCCAGCGGAAATCGTATGTGGATCGGCTCTAAAAGCCATTGCAGCCGGACAGGTACTGTTTGAATTTAATGCTCATTTGAGGGATGCAGATACCTGGCAATATCTTGTGAAATATAACCAGTATCAAATCCATATCTTGTGAAACATAACCAGAATCAAATCAATACCTTGTGAAACATAACCAGTATCAAATCAATATCTTGTGAAATATAACCAGTATCAAATCAATATCTTGTGAAGTATAACTAGTATCAAATCAATATCTTGTGAAAGATAACCAGAATCAAATCAATACCATATGAAACATAACCCAGTATCAAATCAATATCTTGTGAAATATAACCAGTATCAAATCAATATCTTGTGAAGTATAACTAGTATCAAATCAATATCTTGTGAAATATAACCAGAATCAAATCAATATCTTGTGAAATATAACCAGCATCAAATCAATGTCTTGTGAAGTATAACCAGTATCAAATCAATATCTTGTGAAATATAACCAGTATCAAATCAGTATCTTGTGAAATATAACCAGTATCAAATCAGTATCTTGTGAAATATAACCAGTATCAAATCAGTATCTTGTGAAATATAACCAGTATCAAATCAATATCTTGTGAAATATAACCAGTATCAAATCAGTATCTTGTGAAATATAACCAGTATCAAGTGAGCTGCTGTTGCACCCTGGAAAATCTGTGGGTCATTAAGTATAATAAGAAAGAAAAAGGGAAGGGGGGGGGGGGGGGGGGGGGGGGGGGGGGGGGGTGGTGGTGGTTGGGGGGGGTTGCTATTTGTCATTCTTGTATTGTTTACCACTGTCTTGGTATTGTGCTGGCTGTGAGGCACAATATTTGTGTGAATTTCTGTTAACGTTTTTTTAATTTATTTTATTGATTTTTTTTTTGGGGGGGGGGGGGGTGGGGGGGGGGGGGGGGGGAGGAGGGGGTTCAGACGATAGTTACACTTTCAACTGCATCTGTTGCTTTGTCTGTCTGTCAGAATGATTATTCAGCAAACTGCAGAACCAAACTGACACAGTTCAATAGAATGATGGTGTGTGGCCCAAGGTTGAACACATCAAGTTCACTGGGGGGGGGGGGGGGGGGGGGGGGGGGGGGGGGGGGGGGGGGGGGGGGGGGGGGGGGGGTGGGAGGAGGAGATCAGTTTAAAGGTGGAAAAACTTGATTCCTCTGAGTGTCCTTTTAGGCTTTCTCCCCCCCCCCCCCCCCCCCCCCC
Organism: Conus betulinus; assembly: GCA_016801955.1. NCBI lineage: Eukaryota > Metazoa > Mollusca > Gastropoda > Neogastropoda > Conidae > Conus > Conus betulinus. Next base: position 131,060 of record JADBJO010002787.1, on the reverse strand, counting down.
CCCCCCCCCCCCCCCCCCCCCATGTATTCATGTTTCTTTGCTCTGTCCAGGCAGATTTTGCACTGAAGTTTACCAGGGGTAGTCCCTTGTGAAAATGGACTCCCCCAACAGCATACCACACAAGTGGCTTCAGATGGTCATCCAGTCCAAAAACCTAGAAGGGACAATACCCTCATGAACCCCAACCAACAACCCACACGCAACAGAAAGGATGACCATTTCAATTCCATAAGGTAGCCCTGACATAATCCCACCCCAAAAGAAACATTTCAGTTTTAGTACCTATTTGTTGAGGCTTTATCAAAAAGGTTTGCCAAATAAATGTGTGGGGGGCTTATCAATCCATTCATGTTAACCAAAATTTGGGATGACCAATCCAGCCGGGAGGAAAGCGAACGCCCCTGTACTTGGGAGTGGCTAAACAGGGAGGCCACTCATCTTACATTAGATCTGAACGATGCCTCTGTGAACTTCTCGTTCTGTGAGTGTGCTATGCAATAGACTACCGTTCCGTATTTGTTTCAAGGCTTGAAAAAAAAATCAGCATTATTAAATTTATGGTGGAGAATGATGGGTTATCTAGAGCCCTTGCATTTTGAAAAACTACTCGTATTACATGAACCGATGCTTACATTAATTATACAGTGATTTTCATTGCAATATGGGCTTTTTTTTTTTTTTTTTTTGGCAACTGCTGTTCGATATGTAATTGCATTCTGTGCCAGTGGGTTGGATGATACCAAAAAAAAAAACAAAAAAAAAAAAAATAGAAAACATATGCACACTACGACTACCGGATTTAAACAGGTCACTCAGCTGGGAATAGCACTTACTTGGAGCTTTTGACAGACCTCTGTTCATTGCACTAGTGTATGCACACTGGTGCATTCAGACACCATACTAAAACATGTTACAGTCCCAAAGCCTAATTGCCAAAAGAGCTGTAAACTGTCGGGGGGGGTGGTGGCAGTGTCCAGGGCACGGCGTGAGGGAAGGTTGAGTATGTCCCTTTCCTTTCACCCCCATTGACCTCCCCTGAGCTGAATCAGGTACTGTTCACTGCGGGCTGGATGGAGACGGTTCTGAGGCCAAAACAAATTTGACCCAGTGAGTGGTTTTGAATTTATGACTGTCAGCTCCGCTTGGATATGCTGTAATGGTCACATAGACAAAAAGGTCAGTTGTAGTGAATCTCAGTATTCTGGCTGAGGAAGGGGGAAGAAGAAGAAGACGAAACTGGGGTTGTGCTTTGAGTCTTCCCTCTCTGTTCTCTTGATTCTATGTTGCACTGTAGAAGTTGTATAGTCTTTGTATCAAAGGCTACACATTGGGCATTATCCTGACGGTGCATCTCGACCAAGCTGACCAGGTTGTAGACAGTTCATCTTGCTGTCTGTGTCTTTTTGACAGTTACCTCTAGGATCTGACTGCCCGGAAACTTTAAGATGTGCTCGGCAGGTGTGGGACATTTTCATCGTTCTTCTGTAGACTGATATCATCCATGCATGTTTCAAATTTACAGGATGCTGAAGGTGTCTTGTCGTTCGTGCTTTTCCACACGCCTGAAGATCCAAGGCCTCACTTCCGCTACGAGCAGCTACGTGAAGGCAACTTCCTGTGCTACGAACATGCCCACAGGCACCTCTTCACTGATGGAAATGTGGGCTTGCGCATTGATGAGGCTAAGGAAGTTCATATTCTGGAGCTGTAAGATTTTTAATGTTTAGTTACTTTGAGAAATAACGCTTGATTTATACCTTTGCAACATTCTCGCTCTCTCTCTCTCTCTTTCTCTGTTCCTCTTTCTCTCTCTCTCTCTCTGTCACTCACTCAAACACATACCCACCCACCCCTCCACCCCCAATATACACAAAGAACACTAAAAACATTAGCCAGAGAAAGGTTCACAGATAGCTGCAGGACATGCAGAAATAGAATGTGCACACACACACACACACACACACACACACACACCACACCCACACACACACACACACACATGCACATGCACATCACTCACACACACACACACACACACACACACACACACACACACACACACACACACACACACAGAGCATGCATGCATGGACTGACCTAAACATACATATCAATAATGGTGACTGCCAGTATGGATTATAATTATTCACAATGGTATTTTACCGGTATTCTATTGATGAACTGTTATTTTTGCATTGGTATACCGTCTTTTAATTGTTCACCTGTCACACCATGCAGTCTCAGGCAGGGGCTGGTCCACACATAGGTATGAAGATGTGCAGGAACATAGTGATGCTGTGCTAGTGTGTACAAGCTTGATTCAGGAAAGGGTGTCGTCTGCTGACTTCGTTTTCAAAAACCAAAGTAATTGACCAGTTTCCATGGAGTAACCTTGTTTTGTAAGCAGAACAAATCTTAAATAAATGTTAGCAAACTGCAAAAAAAAAACAACAAAAAAAACGTGGACAAACGAATCACAAGACAAAACACAACATGTTTTGACCTCGTAGGTCTTCTTCAGGCAAGATAAACAAAACAATTAGGACAATGAAAATGAACGAGTTATCATTTATCTTCAATCACTTCAGCGCAAGGTAGGCGTTGATTGAAAGCGAGGCTGTCAGAAGGGAGATAATGTGTGAGTCAAGGGTAGTAATGATGATGATTGTATTACTGATAGGGATACTAATAATGGTAATGATGATGATCAAAAATATTGAAAAAATAAATGAAGACAGAATTACTACCACTTTGGGTGATAATATGGCAAGAGAGCGGTTGTAGTATGGGTGAAAGGAGTGGGTCAGAGAGGATTCTTAAACAGCATGGTTGCCATGGCAACAGTCTTAGTGGTGATGGTGATGGTGATGTTAATGGTAGTGATGGTAATATCGATACTAACAATAGCATTAATAATGATAATGTTAACAACTATAGTGAAGGCAATGGTAATAATGGTACTGATAATAAAAGGTAATGGTAATAATGGTACTGATGACAAAAGCATGATAGATAGATTTAAAAAAAAGTACATATATAATAATAATGATAAATAAATGTGAAAAAGCAGAAGTCAGGCACAAGGAGCACATTGTCCCCCTGCACCTGTATGCTTGTGCTTCAGGATGTTCACCTGTGAGCACACTGACTCCCACTGACAGCACGATCTACACTGCCGAGCTCACAGCCTCGGGCCTGGCTCTCGAAATGGTCTCTAAAATACAAACATAAACATTTTCTCATTTCATCGGACTCCCTTTCCGTTTTGGAGACCATTCCCAGCCATAACCTTGAACACCCTCAACTGCTGAAGTTTTCTTTCTTTCTGCGTATGCAGGCTGATACTCCTGCGGACACTGCCTATATAGACAGGCAGTGGAGTTGTGTGTGTATGACTGTTTTTTTATCCGCCATTAAGGCAGCCATACTCCAACTTTGGAGAAAGTGCATGCTAAGTGTAACGTGTCATCCATACCGACGGCCAAACTGGCATTCTCTTCCGAAAGTTGGTGATGGGATTTGACGTGTGTGCAAGATGTTATGTGTGCGTTCGCACATGGAAGCTCGGTTTATAGTCTCTTTCGAAGGACTGTATGGGAAATGGAGTCAGAACCAATGTTAACTCGAGGGAAAAATACTTTCTGTACCAAAATGGCCCGGTGGAGATTCGAAGCTGCAACCCCAGGATTACGAGTCTGGCACTCTACCACTGAGCTATTCTGGCCCCCTTTTCCTACCAACAACTTTCCAAGTCACCCAATGCCTCTCCTTTTTTTCTACCCTAAAAATGGTATTTACCAAGAAACATTGCTACCTTATGTAGTATAATGACAGCATAAATACTTGATGAAAAGTTTTCTGTTTCCGCAGAGTCTCCATGGTTCGAGACAAAACATCCTTGCTCTTTGGAATCAGTTATTAGAAACTTCAGTGTAGTGTAGCATCAGTCATTAACAAATTCTGTAGAAATGAGTTTGTGTGGATGGTAAATACCCAAATTGTGATTCCTCTTCAAGTCGTTCATTTATTTATCATTGGCTTTAAATCATGCACAGTATAGTCTCCAGAGACGTTGCAGATGAGGTTTAGTGTATATGGGCTAGTCCGCACACAGTGACACCTCCTTGATGTAACTGAAAGTGTGCAAGGAATTTGTCCTGTTTACTAAATCTTAATCAGGATTTTTATCATTTAAAGAAAAAACAAAAAACGTAAAATCCTTCATATTTACCAGCTATGATAAAGGCAGTTCTAGTCATTTTCCAAATGTCATTTTGTGATGTATACCTCCTTGATGAAACTGAAAGTATGCAAGAAAATTTGCCATGTTTACTAAACCTTAATCGGGATTTTCAACCATTAAAAAAAAAAAAAAAAAAAAAAAAAAAAAAAAAAATCTTAAAATCCTTCATATTTACCATTTATGATAAAGGCAGTTCTAGTCATTTTCCAGATGTCATTTTGTGATGTGTATTGTTTTCCGTGCATTCTGTGCAGGACAGAACAGACCCGCATCAACTTTTCCTCTGCTGCCCACACCCTGCCCATGATTCCTCAGCAGTGGAACCAAGCAAGATTTAAGGCGCAGACGATTTTTCGTACAGCGAGGTCATGGACAGTCTGCGAAACATTGACCGTGGATTGCTGAGGAGTTACCTGAACATGTCATCAACTTGTGCACCACAGGGATGAGCAACAACCTTGGCCCATTCATCATGGAAACAGGAGAGGTGAAGGTCACGGTGTTGGTGCAGTTGGTGTCTCCCATGCCTTGTGACTGGCAGCACAGCTGGGTCGTCCAGGTAAAGTGCTTTCATGTCAGTATACTAGCAAGAGGCGTGACAGTTGTTTCCTTTAGCGGGTAAGGTGAGGTAACGTTGCTTATAGCCCGGCCTACCGCAAAGGGTTGATACCACGTTCAAGTAAAACTCACAAGGTCATTCAAAACAACAACAACAAAAAATCCATTCACACAACTCTTTGAAATACACCTTCTAAAAAACACGCCAGAAATTTTGTTAAAAATCTTCCTCTGTAAAAATCTTAGATCAGATGAAAAATGTTGATCTCTTTCATAAATTCAAAGATCACATCAGGTGGGACATCTCTGAACAAGGTTTTCGTGGAAAAATCTCCTGTAAAATATTCATGTCTCACATCATGCAAGTCCCAACACACTAAAAGAACATTTCTTTCATTGTGAGCAGCACATGACATTGAGTGCACCACGGAGCTTCTTTACCTTTCAGAAGATAAGAATGGATGTAAAAGGAGTGGCCTGCATGCAAATGGCACAAAATGGTTTCTTCTTTATGGCCGCCACAGGAACAGGGTGAAAAAACTCTTTCAGGTTTGGGACAGATTTTGAAGAGTTTGTTATCCATCTGCGAGTTCCCTTCTTTCAAGCAGTAATGGAAGTGTGGATATATTGGGTCTGCGAGTGTGCACAGTGAGTGCACTGTCAGGAAAATGATTGGAATAACAGATCATACAGTCTGAAAAACATCCCCAGATATTTCGCACCTTGGAAGAAGCATCGTTTAAGGTGCATTTTTCTTTTTGTTATGATTAATCTCAAGACTCTGAGAGACATTTTTTCTGTCTGTCAATCATGATGAGACATTTTCTGTCTGTCAATCATGAGAGACATTTTCTCTCTGTCACCAACCGCCGTGGCGAAAGTGGTTAGCGTCGCGGACTGCCGGCTGGGAGGTCGTGGGTTTGAATCCCCTCAGTCATGTGGGTTTTTCTGCCCTGACCGGCTCCTACCCACAGTTGAGTTTGCTGCGGACTCAGTTGGGAAGACTGGGACCACACAGTCAAGTTTCATCCACTTGCTGGATGCATTTCTGAGAGTGTTGCTCAAATTTCCTGACCAACACTGCAGGTGCCTGTATCTTTCGGCCTGGTTGATGCCGGGATATATTATGAAAGAAAGGAAGCATAGAGTACAGCCCTGTCATGTAGTCTCAGACTGAAATGGAAATCCATGGCATCATCTTAATCATCTTTATTCTCATCGATCAGCATAAAAAAAAAAAAGTCTCAAATTCTGTGGCCCTTCATGCCCTGCTCTCATGGTGACCTCAGTTTTGATGTCCTCTCCACGTCTGTGGTCTTGGTTTGGTTCCGTCAGGGTCACCGGTATCGGCAGGTCCATGGGGGCTGTTGTTGGACGGGACATGGTGGCACCCTCCGGAGGGAGAGCTCACTCATGCTGGCTCCGCGACTGAGCAATATATTGTCGTCAGTAGGGGGCTTAGTAGGTGGCGTCCTGCGTATGTTAGATCAGAACAGGTGCCACTGAACACCACCAAAGTGACTTGGCAGCAGTGAAGCATCTCCTCCGGTGGGTTGCCTCTTGACGGCTTGACATGACTGCTCCCTGTGGATTGCCTGTGCCGGGGTTGCGGCGGGGCTTACCGGGCTGTGGCTGTGGACGGGGTGTAGGAATGAGCGGCGTGGGTGCAATGCCACCGAGGTGGCACAGACGTTGGGACAGAAAAGAAAAAAAAATTTCGGTCTGTCAGTCATGATTGTATTGGTTACAGAAAATGCAGATGTGGATAGTTCATAGCTTTTGCTAAGCTCAGGAGGGGATGAAACTTGGTACCAGTGTAGGGTCTGGAACTGTAAGGTGACAAGAGTTTAATCTGTCGCTTGGGTTTCCAGTGCACCCATTCCAAAACTACGTGCTTGGTGAATCCACCATTTACTGGTCTAACTGGTGACTGAACCACAAGGTGAAATAGACACACATCCAAGGCCGCACACTACAGCCTGATTCTGTCAGTAATAGAGTAAGTCTTTAAAACAATCAGGTTGATGCCAAAAGTACTTACTCCTGAAATCCCAGTCTTTTGGCCTGATATAAAAATCGAGATTCAAAGTAGTTGTTGTCTGAGCTGTCTGTACTGTGTGTGTGTGTGTGTGTGTGTGTGTGTGTGAGAGAGAGAGAGAGAGTGAAAAATGATAGAAATGGGCACCCATAAGATGAAAAATAAAGACTAATGCTCACGCATCTCCAGTGGCATAAAGCCATCATTACAAGATTCAAGGTTTGTTCATGTTTGATTCCTATTTGGGTGTAAGGGGTGTAAGGTTTTGTACATGTTTTCGACAGACTAAAGACAAGAAATGAACATATCAAACAGATTAAAAAAAAAAAAAAAAAAAAGACTGATGATCGGCATATATTGTCCTTGCTTGATAAATCTAGCAGAACTGAATAGCATTTTAATAAAAACTTTAAAAAGCATTTTTTTTAAAACATCATAGAATGTTATAAAATTACAACTATTTTCCTGTGAACAGTTTGCAGAAGTCTCTGTCGTAACGCATTGTCATTTGGATGTTCCATCATTAAAGATTTTTTTTTTTCATTGTGTCATCCTCCATACCCCCCAACTGGCATTTCTCTCATGCTGCTTCTTCTGGTTTCCCCCTTGCACAAGCACATCCAGGTAGTGTAGTTGCAGCCCAGCAACAGCCAGCAGTTCACAGGAGGCAGTCAGTGTCAAGTTTGGCTCAGGCAAACCACCAGAGGGAACATGTAGCTCACTGCTGCCAAGACACTTAGTGTTTTTCTTTTTGGAAACCAGAGGTAGTGCTTGTCACTTTGGAAACCAGAGGTAGTGTTTGTCTCTTTGGAAAGCGTGACTTGTCTGTAAGTGGCATAGAAGTAGTGTTTGCCCTCAAGAAGACAGAGAAATACTGCTTCTCTGTAGAAAAGAGGAGACAATGCACTATCACCGGTCACCTAGATGCACTGGTGGCAATAGTCAATGTCAGTTGGAGGCTTTGTAGAAACTGTCATTAGTCTGTTGGACCAGACGGCACTGGTGAATTCACTAAGGAATCTGCTGCAGTGTGCTGGTCTCCTCCAGTAGGTTGCCTCATGATGTCCTGATGCTGATGCTGCCAGTGCAGACGCTGGGGCTGTGACCACAAAAGCTTCAGTGTGATTGGTGATCTGGAATGAGCGTTGTTTAAGAAGCGGCATTCAAGGTGTGCAGAAGACGAGATAGGAAACAACAACAAAACCCCAGTTCTGTGACTGCCAACACTGAAGACTGATATGAACTGATAAGATGAATGACACGAAAGGAAAACTGATACTGCAACAAAAGCAGGGAATTAGTGATTCCATCTCCACCCTTCACAGCTTCCGCAATCTCCCTCTTCCTAACCCCACACCTCAGCCCCCACTGACCTTTCACCCCAAGCCTCGCTCCCCCTCCTGCATCCAGCATGACCCCCCAACCCACCTCCACCCTTCATTTTGCTTGTAACAGTGATCAGCGAAGATAATGTGGATGATGCTGGTGAATTCCAGTTTGGTTGGAGACTGCAAGACTGCACTGGTTTCTCCGTTTTATACAGTATCTTTGCAGCAACCAGGCCCAACTGATTCATTCTCCTACAACCTTCCATCAAGACTGCACTGGTTTCTCCGTTTCATACAGTATCTTTGCAGCAACCAGGCCCAACTGATTCATTCTCCTACAACCTTCCATCAAGACTGCACTGGTTCCTCCGTTTCATACAGTATCTTTGCAGCAACCAGGCCCAACTGATTCATTCTCCTACAACCTTCCATCAAGACTGCACTGGTTTCTCCGTTTCATACAGTATCTTTGCAGCATCCAGTTCAATTGATTCATTCTCCTACAACCTTCCATCAAGCCTGGTGCTTGTTCAACAACTTTGGCTTGGAGCCATTTGGGGAAGAAAATTCCAATGATCGTGATAGTTCTGATCAAGTCGAAATCTGCAATCTTCCAGCCACTACCTACGAATCCCTCAGTGCTACGACTTCAGTGATTAGCATGGCAGGCATGCAGGTTGGGAGGTTGTGTGTTCAAATCCTGTAAGAGGTATTTATGTATTGGAGAGTTGCTGGATCCTGGCTGGCTACAGTGCTGGAGTTGAATGCACTGAGGTTTCCAGTGGACTGATTGCAACCAGACACGGTCCGACTTTTTCCACTTGACTGAAGTCTCCATGAGGGGTGCTTTCATTTCTTGACTAGGACTGCAGGTGTCTGTATTTCTCAGGCCTGAGCGCAGAGTACAGCCCCCAAGACTCGGATGGAACTTCATGGTATCATTTCTATTATCTTTCTCATCCTCATTATCATCTGAGAACAAATATGATCCACTGATAAATACATATTGTGCATGAGATTGCAGATAGAACCAGAGTTAGCCATTAGAATGATTGGGGAAAAAGAACTGTCAGTAAGCACCCCATATTTCATCTTATCTATGACTTTTTCCTCTTTTCCCATGCTTGTTGCAGGACAGGATGGGGACGTCAGCCCAAGTGAGGTTTTTGTTTTTAGGAGTACCCTCGCCTCTTTGCAGGTTAGAAGATTTGCAAGTTGGTCACTTCCTGTGTGTCAACCGGCCAACGTCACCATAGAAAGGGAGCTCTATGTCATTCTGGCCACAGATCCACGCCACGCTGCAAGTATCAGGCTGTGACCTCCAAGTGCTGGCATCAAATTCACAGTGTGTGATCAGCATACAGTGCTACCCACTCAACAATCACCTCCAGAAATCTAGACATTGATCCCCAGATCAGACGGTGATAGCCTTCATTTTAGAGATAAATTTTAAAAAGAGAAAAAAAAACTTTTACTAAATTAAGTCTTTGAAGAGGGTGGGTTTCAGTGTGGAAGGTTTTCTTTTCTTGTGTATTACTGGTGTTAGCCTAAAATGTCAAAGTCATGCTGAATCGTGCCGCTTAGAACCTGTCCAACCACACCGGCCATATCAGAACTGTGAAATGCATGAAAGCAGGGTACCTGACATCATATCAGTGACTGCTCTCTACTGTTACCACCTTTGTGGATAGCCTTTCAGACTGAAGTGGTGGACATCAGCACTCAGACAATCTGCGAAACTGGAGCATGATCACAGAGTGTACAGAGAAGGTAACGGCATACAAAGACAGGATTATTTGGGAACTGAAACCACCATCTGCAGCCTTACTGAAAGCGCCAGACTGAGCGCAAAAAAACAAGATGACAAGTGAAGTTTATTTGATAAAACGATATGAAACAGACGGGTGGATTTTGGACAGATATGTTTTCTGAAGGTGTTATGAGCAACATGTTATAAAGAATGCACAGAACCATACTCCTCACATCACATACGTTATGAGTAACGTATAAAGAATGCACAGAACCATACTCCTCAGATCTCATGCGTTATGAGTAACATATGAAGAATGCACAGAACCATTCTCCTCACATCACATGCATTATGAGTAACATATGAGTATGCACAGAACCATACTCCTCACATATACTCCTCACATCACATGCGTTATGAGCAACATATGAAGAATGCCCAGAACCATACTCCTCAGATCACATGCGTTATGAGCATCATATGAAGAATGCACAGAAACCTACTCCTGAGATCACATGCGTTATGAGCAACATATGAAGAATGCACAGAACCATACTCCTGAGATCACATGCGTTATGAGCAACATATGAAGAATGCACAGAACCATACTCCTGAGATCACATGCGTTATAAGCAACATGAAGAATGCCCAGAGCCATACTCCTCAGATCACATGCGTTATGAGCAACAAATGAAGAATGCCCAGAACCATACTCCTCAGATCACATGCGTTATGAGCAACATATGAAGAATGCCCAGAACCATACTCCTCAGATCACATGCGTTATGAGCAACATATGAAGAATGCCCAGAACCATACTCCTCAGATCACGATCAGGTGGAAAACGACAGACATCAAAAGTGCACGAAACAAATCTCTCGCAAAAGAAAATGCCATTCTCCTGTGATGACCTAGGGAGCATTGCTTTGGGCGTTGTTGATGTCTAGTGTTTGCAAAATCTGAAGAAGACAACAGTTAATGGAAATTTACTTTGGTTTTTTTTGCTTTCTTTCTTTAACCTTGGTTTGTATGGTTGTGTTTATAGTGTATTTGTACATCACTTACCCGCGGTTAGAGACCATGCACTATACAATCCATGTTTTGTGTACCATGGTAAAGCTGACTGAAAAGATGCCTGCTGGCACTACTCTCAGTTATCTCCCATTGCATTGTCACATTATGTCAGTCTCTCAGTTTTTCAGTCGTTCTTTCATTTGTTTTCCTTGAAACATGCATGCTATTTCGTTTTTTTTGTTTTTTTTTCATGTCACCCATACCAAAGTCCAAACTGGGTTTCTCTTGCTAAAGCTGGTCATGGGCTTTTATGTGTGTGCAAGACAATAAGCATGCTTTCACGCACAGAACCTTGGTTTATAGCCTCACATGTGGTTAAGTAATGACATGTGACAACTGGAAGGACTCGATTACCTTTCTAATCATTGCACATGAACATCAAAGTTATTTTCAGTCCACACCTGCATATTTTGGAGTTTGTTGTAAAAGTGAGTCTGTACTTGATATGCATGCATGGGAGAAAGTACATGACACATTGCAGAAGTTTGAGTCTTTTGGCCCCTTCTGTATCTGACTTCTATGCATTGGTTCTGTTGCTTCTTGAATATCAAGTCTTTTGACTGGGGGCATGTTGGCCAGTATATCCTACCTGTATGCATTTGTTATGTGTGTTCCTTTATTGCAGAATGTGGAGTCTTTCAATTAAGACCATGTATTCATTTGCCACTGTACCTGACCTGTATGCAACGATTGCAGTGTATTCAGTTACAGGTGTTTTGTTTGTTTATTTGCTTGTTTTTAAACTAAGGGTAGACATTGGCCAATGTCCACATTAAACATGGCTGGTACAGATGTCCATGAGAGGCATCATCCCCTTAAGGTGAACTTTAATCTGATTACAGATGATAATTTATTGTGACTGGCTTTAAAGGTTTTTTTTTTTTTTTTTTTTTTTTTTTTTTTTTTTACTATTTCAGCTACACAGACTTCACCATAGCATGCATATAAAAAAAATTTACATTATCATAGCCGCAAAGCTTCCTGAATTTCTCAAGGAGGGGTTCCATTTTAAAAAAAAAACTATTCCTGAAATTTTATACACAGATCCACAGATAGTTTCTGTCATACCAGATAGTTAACCATGCTTTTAATGTTGACTCTTGCGAGCTGTGACAGTTGATCAACTATTTGGTGGTGAAATTTTGTGGCTGTGATAGCAGCAAGACACACCTGTTAACAGTCGTCTGTCTTTAGAAGACAGGGCGAGGTTGTTTCTGCATCCTCAAGATCGTGAAAGGTCCGTTTCCTTTATCACCCCTACATTGACCAGTTCCAGTGGTTTTGAGTTGTAATCAGGTACATTGTTAGTTAAAGCCAGGCTTCTCCTTACGGGACTCCAGAATTTCAATTCATGATCAGCAACGACGATATATAGACATAGAGAAACTTTGAATATCGCTTGCAGTATAATGATTCTACCTACTACTTACTTACATCTTACTGAAGGGCGGAATGATGGGGACTGTTAAGTGTTGATTGTTGTCTTGTGGGAAAAGTGGGCGTTAAACTTTGATTTAAAAGCTGTAACAAGAAGTAAAGCACTTGACATGAATAAGACAAAGAATTCCAAAGCAGCAGGCCACAAACGAAGTGGAAACCATTCCAGTTGCGTCATGGAATTTTTTTTTTTTCTTCTTTTTTTTTTTTTGCATTGTTGTTCTTTCAGTATAGAACAGTCACATGATGTAAACTGTGAAATTTGAGATTTTGCCAGTACTGCACTCTTCTTTCTGGTGAACTATTACGTATGAAAGATGCCAGTTTTGTGCATGTGCTTTGGAAAATGCCTTTTACACACACATTCCATGAACAATGATTGACACAAAACATTGGGAGGGGGGGTCAAACTACAATACAAAAAATGTTAGCTGACTGCTCATGTTTCTGACCCAGTTACTTTCATCAAACTACAAGATACTCCAGAATGTTGCATATACATGCCTGCATGTGCCTGTGTGTTTAGCTGTAAGAAGTCCAACGAAACAGGCATTCCCTTCAGTTGTACTGTTCACAAACGCAGTAAACTTCGTACCGTTGTTGCAAATCTTTCCGAATGTTATTTCCTCTCGGGGGGAGGACACATGAGAAACCTCTAGTCTCTCAGAATAGTGAGAGTGGAAGGGGTTTTTATTCACAGATTATAGCTGTGGCATTGTTTGACTTTAAAATGGTTTGCAATGAGATTTAACAAGCACACACACATGAACTGGCATGACCATTAACCTTTGAGACTCATTCCATGGTGGACACATTTCTTTCTTCTTTTTTCAATTTTTTTAAAAAACATATTGCTTTTAATTGGAGTTGTTAATGTTGACTGTGTGAAATGATGCTTCTACTGTTGGAGTGTATACTTGCTTTGTTTTACATAACCGAATACACTGGAGCTCATTGTTGACCATGTCAAATGCTGCTTCTATTGTTTGAATATACACTTGTTTTGGTTTCTGTGTATAATTGAATGTTAAGTTGTTTTGATTTCTTTGTATAACTGAATCATCATGTCAGATACCCAATGTGCCATAAAGGAGCTAGTGGCCCCAGGGTAAGCATGTACCCATACTAAGATACCACCCAGAGTTTTTTCCCCCCCCCTCCGTTTTTGTTCATCCATACAGGTGGATCTTCTGAACAATTTTGCCAGAGACATGACCCATTGCTGATGGGATTTAAGAGTGCCAAATCCATACTGTGCGACACATGGCACAGAGATTTTGCATCTCATCTCACAAGAGTAGTTTTCTGATCTCTCTTCCATTTCAAGTCCAGTGAATCTTGGGGAACCTTCATCCTTTCCGGAAACTGAACCATGGATCCAGGAATTTCTTGCTTCCAAAATGAGTGCATTTATTATACATTTCCACACAGCTAGTTCAAATACAATTATTCTCGTAGTATGAAGTGATTAAAGGCACATGGGTTTTGTGGTACAGATTTTATCAGTGCAAACAATCATGAAACAATTTCTCTAACTTGTATAAACATTTTTGTGATAGTACCAAGTTTGTGCAAGAATTTCTGGATATTGTGAAGTTGTGCAAGAATTTCTGTGATATTACCAAGTAGTGTAAGAATTTCTGTGATATTGCCAAGCTGTGTAAGAATTTCTGTGATATTGCCAAGTTGTGCAAGAATTTCTGTGATATTGCCAAGTTTATTACAGATAAAGTTGTTGAGAGCTTTAAAAAAAAAAAAAAAAGCGTGCCAAAGAGAAACTATGCCATCTGCATTTTATGATTAATTTATTGAATGTATATTGTGTGTGTGTGTGTGTGTGTGTGTGTTTTTTTTTATGGTGCCAGATTCAAATAAATTACAAAAGAAAAGGATCAGATGAAATTGAAGTGTTTCTTCATTTTGGGGAACCTCATTCTTTTCCTTCCATTTCTTTTGCTGTGATGTGACAGAAGACCTTTGCCATGGGTAAATTAAGGGTAAGGGTAATGTTGCTTATAGCCCCCAACCGACTGCAAAGGGCCACATCAAGGTTGTCACCATGGAGAAAAAAAAACTTTCACACATCTCTTTAAAATACATCTTCTAAAAACATACAGACACTTTATTAAAAAATCTTTCTTCTATAAAATCTTAGATCAGATGAAAAATGTTGATCTCCCTCAGAAACTAAAATCACGTCAGGTGGGACATCTCTGAATAGGATTTTCATGGACTCTGCTGTGAAGTGTTCATGTCTCACATTGTGCAAGTTCCAACAATCTAAAAGAATATGTTCCACTGTGAGTGGAACATGACATGGAATGCACCACAGAGCTTCTTCACCTTTTAAGAGATAAGAATGGGTATAAAATGAGAGGCCTGCGTGCAAGCGGCACAAGACTGTCTCTTCTTTACGGTCGCCTTGGGAACATGTTAAAAAATCTTCCAGGTTTGGACAGATTTCAAATAGTTTGTTATCCGTCTGCGAGTCCATTCCTCTTGCCAGAGGTCTTGACATAGGCCTGTGTTTTCGGTTTCAGATCAGTGTGAGGAATAGACAATCTGCTCAACTTTTCCTTTGTGGCATTCTTGGCAAGCTGATTAACCATCTCATTGCCTGGAATGCCCACATGGCTGGGAACCTGAGCAAAAACTATGTTGTAGCCATTTGATTTTAGAGAGGTGTACAATTCAAAAGCTTTCAGCAGCTGAGGGTGCTTGAGATTACGGCCGGCAATGGCCTCCAAAGCAGAATGGGAGTCTGATAAAATGACATCTTTATGTTTTGATTTGCAGATCATTTGAAGAGCCAGGATCAAGGCTGTCAGCTCAGCAGCAGTGTAGATGGAGCTGTCTGTTGGAATGTGTTTGGTACATCTCTGAGGGGATCTGCTGCACAAAAAACACAGCAGAGGCAACTCCCTCCTCAGGACGTTACTGAACTTGTGCTTAATTCATTTGATCACTGTGCAGGAAAATCTGATTGCTGTACAGAAACTAAGAAAATAAAAACTGAAGGGGAGGGCTGAATCAATTGCCTCATTCCTCTATAGTGAAGCAAGGAGGCTGTATAAACTGCCTCATTCCTCTACACTGTTCTCCACTGTCAAGTGACTACTTTGCATTACCTACTCACAATGATGTGGACAGAATGAATTGCCATTTTTAGGGTGAATATGCACTGCCAGCTTAGCATGACTAGTTTTTGCCACATTGCGTGTGGGCTGCGAGTGCTCCATGCCTTTCCAACACGCATGCACCTCAGCAGAACATTTACCAGCTACATATTCCCTGCCGTGAAGGTCGTGCTTGGTCACCAATTTATGTTTATAGCTCAGCCAACAGCAAAGGGCTATATCATGGTGGTGACATCGTCAGAGTCAGCATTTATCTGAGGGATATAAGATTTAAAAGATTATATGAACTTCAGCTCAGTTGCAATGAAATAAGACATTGGTATTTGCACTCAGCAGCTTGCAGCCAAGGTTAACAAATTCCAAATCAGTCCACCCACAACATAATGGCTGATTTTTTTCCCCTTAAAATGACACTGCACCTAAACTGAAGCTGAAAAGAGAATTGCAGCAATGTAAAATCAAAGTGAATGAATTGATCAGGTAGAAAACATTACAACAGTGAATAAAATCAGTAAAGCAGAAAATACTGGAACAGACAGGAGATAAACAGGCCGAAGTGAGAGAAAGCAGAAAGATTACATTCCTACACAGTTTCCCAGGAGGTAATGTTCATGTTGAGAGCTACATAAAGGGGATGATGATGTGCTGTAATCTCAAAACAATCTAAAGTGAAAGGGAGCTGAGGTTGACAGTAAAAAGGAAACGCCATGCAAGAAAATGATGATGATACTGTGATATATTTGGAAAACACGAACCCACATATATCAGAAAACAAAGATCCCCATGCAGAATTTATTATCAACAATCACATTCAAAAGGCTGGTGATAGATGTAAAAATCAATGAATAACCCCCCCCCCTCTCTGTTTGCAGTCCCCCCCATCTCTGGGCATCGCTCCTGCGACACTGGCTCAGACTCCCTACACCACAGCTACACCCAGGTTGGTCCTGCCCCAGCAATGCAGTCCACAGGGAGCAGTTGATACCATGTCACCATGACACTACCCATCAAAGGCACCACCCAGTCTGGTGTCTTCCTCTGGGAGCACCACCAAGTCCATTTAACAGTATTTATTGTGAACTTGCGTATGAATGCAGACATCTTTCGAACAAAAAATACTTGACCACCACGATGGCAGGGCATGAAGTGTTACAGAATTTAATATTTTTTTCCCCTTCCTTTCATTTCTAAATGATCAATGATAACAATGTGGAGTGTCAGCCTGCTCCATGACGACATGACAGGAATGTACTCCAGTGTCTACACTCCCCTTTCTTTTAAATTCATAATACATCCTGGTCTAAACCAGGCCCGAGAGATCCAGACACCTGCAGTGTTGGTCTGAAAATTTGAGTAACACTACCAGACTCATCCATTTAGAGGATGGAAGCGGGCAGTGTGGTTCCAGTCCTCCCCTCTGAGACTACAGCGCACTCATTTCTGGACAGGAGCCAGCCAGGGATACGATGAAAACAAGTGCCTGTGATCAGAGTGGATTCCATTAGCTCCAACCAGCAACACTGTTGACTAAGCATTGCACCTTGTTACCATCAACAAACACAGTACAAATATCTGCCATTTCTAAACCTTAGTATCATCACACACTATCCATTAACAATTCACATGCTGTATGCACATATCCACACCACCTACTGTTTCAAATGCCAAGTTTCAACCTCAAATAACAGTTAAATGAAAAGAAATATGACTAACAAAAGCAAACACTTTAACGAACAGGTATACAAACAGTATATGACTAGGATCAGCCCAAGTTCTAGAATCAAATGCAAAATAGGAAACTGAACACTTGTTACAATAACATGTTAAAGTACGTAAACAACCCCCTGAGCAAAATCATTGCAACACCATCAGAAATAACATTCTGTATTTCCCCATCAGCAAGAAACTTGAAAAGCGACAGCTCCCTGCATAAAGAAAGAAATCATTAATGGATAAAGTGCTGATCATTCTTTATTTAACTTTTACAGGTGGTGAAAAACACACAGCTACCAGTCCATAGGAGGCAAAAGAGTCCTTTAGCTGGGGGCAGGGTTGAAAGAGAAGAGCACTGTGGTTTGGGTCACTGCAGCATAGGTCAGCAGACACAACCACTAAAGCCGCCGCAGCAGACATAACTCATATGCACATAATGCTGCATTCCGAACACCTTTCTACCCTTTATTTCTGGTTCTTTACCCTCACCCTCATCTCTCTTTTAAAAATGAAAGAAAAAGTACTTACGATAAAATACTGTTGTTATAATTTTGCCCCCCCCCCCCCCCCCCCCCCCCCCCCCCCCCCCCCCCCCCCCCCCCCCCCCCACCCCCACTCCTTTTTTCTTCATTATGCTGCTGCTTATAGCCCAACAGACCTCAAACAGCCATAATAGGGCTGTAACTTCGTTGAGGTCAACTGTGAAACACTGAGAGAGAAAAAAAAATTGGTAGGTTGCAATGCAAATTGGATAAACAGCACCAAGACCAACAACCAGACATACACTGCTATTCTTGAGACCAGCAAATCATTCCATATAATCAAGTCAGTCAGTCAACTGGTAATCATCACTTAATACTGCTCCATTAACAACATCCGTATATGTATTCATAAACAGGCAATTTCGCATGCAGAAAGGAAATACTTCAAACAGTACGCTCCAGCAGCTGTGATCATTTAGTGTCATGTTTCATCCTTTTTGCATCTACTCAACATTCATATTCAGTGACAGTGCAAAAAGTTTTGAAAGCCAGTGCAGTAAACTCAGCACGAGCAGATGTGTCTAACAGAACCAGTAGCCTGGCCAGAGAAACAAGTCTAGTGCTACATAGGGTCCACTTTTCCTACTGCCAAGATCTGGTGGACCAAAAATCAAATTGACACACAGTATCACAGGCTGATATTTCTGTCCATACTTATCTAAACCACAAAAATACCATATTGTTCTTTAAATTTTCTCCGGATTGTCACTGATTCAACAAAGGGAAATGAATGCAACAGATTTTTTTGCAAACAAGCTTAATCTTACAAGATTTGCTTCCCTTTCCAACTCTTCTGCCGCCTTCCCAGTTTCCTGTATTAATATCACAAAGTTTAGACTAGAGACTAAGAATTCAACAACAAAATCTCCACATGAGGACTCGAGCACATCTGTATACATGACTGTATCCATTGGACATCTCTTCAAGATTTTCAAGTTTTAATCATTATAACCCAGCTAACTATAAACAGCCTTCCAGGGATGTTAAACTCGCACACACACACACAAAAATGCTCATTACAACCACAGATCAGGCCATCGAAAAAATGTTTCCTGGAAAACACCATCGAAAAAATGTTTCCTGGAAAACAAACAAGCAAAAAAACATGCATAGTTATGCCAAGGAAGCTGAACTATAGGCACCTTAAGATGAATACAGACAGGCTGTACAGAGAATGCTGGGCATTCCACCTATTTTTCCTCAGCACAAAGAAGTCATACGGACAAACATAGCAGAAAGGACACCACACAGTTTCCACACAGGACACCATGTGCAATTTTCACCACCTACATGCCAGATAACAGCAAAAAAAAAAAAAAAACTGACACTGCTGTAATAGAAAAAAAAAGATTTAAAAGTGTTTCCAGGACAAAAACAAGGAGAATAACACCACAATGGCAGTAAACTGATGTCAGTACAGAAAGAAAAGAAAAAAGAAAAAAAAAAAGCAGAGGAAGTTACTGAATCAGAACTTCCAGAAGGTGGAAGAACTATTTGTACTGAAAGAGCCCTGAGCATTGACACAGGGAAAGGACACCACTTGGATGATCTGTGGGCAGAGAGGGTTCAAGACAATGTACAGAAGCCAACGCTAGAGAAAAGCGAAACTGGTAAGCACTATATATAGGCAGAATATTTGAGGACAGGAGCGAACTGCCTTCTGTGATCACAGTGATTGCCATCCAAAGATGCCCCACCCATGTCCTCAAAGGAAACCCACCTGGTGCAGATACAAAGAGAATTACTGTACCGAGATCAGAGCATATGGATCTGCAACCAATCAACTGTTTATCATCCTTTCTCCCTTATCAGCTTTTCTTTTCAACCACCCCTCGCCCCCTACTCCCACCCATGAAAAAAAAAAACACACTGCAAAACCACCTGACAACCAAGACAACAACAAAACCAGCAATAGGTATCGAAGAAACTAACAATCTGATATGAAGTTCAAACTTGCTGACAATTAGTGTATTACTATGACTTTAATGGTTGAAGCCATGATGATGTCAGTCTTGAAAGTCAGCCTATCATTTGAGCAAATCCAAGACATCTCACAACACTCATAAGGACTTTAAACATTCTATTCCTTTGTAACAAAAGCACTACAAACATTGTCATTCAGTACTCTTCTTATCACGCACAAACTTGGCTATTCTGAAACTTGTCAATAGCCAACAGGTATCAGTTTTGACAAATATATGTGTATAATAATAATGATAGTTATCTTTAGATGCTGGCTAATTGTTTGGTTTGTAATTATGGAATACAATGTCTTAATAAAATCATATCCAGATTACACTTCACACACAATAATAAAGAAAACACACACACAATCTCCCCCTCCTTTCTTTAGTTAAAGTAGATCAAAGATAGCAATGCTAAATGTGTATTTTTCTCTGGTGTATTTAGCAGATTAAATTAAATACACAAGCGCATCAAAACAATGTCTATGAGTTATACTCCACTATCAAGTACAAATTTAATCATACACCCCATGAGTAATAAAGACAAAGCTAAGCAGCAGTTTTTTTTTTAGCTTACTAAGCAGTTTGTAACTCACACCATAGTAAATGCCGAGTTGACAGCACATCTTTCAAAAATCAGTCTAACCAGTATGAGAAACGTCCTCGGAAAAGAGCACATGACTCTATTATAGTCTATATGAGCTCATCATATTCAAAGAATTATGCCAAGGTACACACATATCAAAACTAATGGACATACACTAAACCTTGCAACGGCAAACTTAATAAAACACAACACCTTATCCCTGTCCTACAAACAGATGAAGTGTTTTGCTTTGCTCTGGGTTCTCTAACAAGTTTTAGTACATTACTGGTACAATGGCAAGTTTCTTACCACTGTTGTCCACTGATAGTTCACACTAGCGTGTGATTAAATCCACAGATAACTGCTCTGACCTGTTAACATAAGCATCACATTCATTTATGATTCGAGGGAAGGAAGGTCACGGACAGAGCTTCAAAACTTTTCCTTGATTCTTTCTGGACAAAAAACCAGCAAGATATTTTGTACCTGAGAATGATCTCTGAGCTATGACTATCATGGAAATTGCTCAGCATACAGCAAGTTCTGCCGAATACTTACTACTGACAACCATTAAGCCTTAATTTAACTGTCTGCAAGAATCAAGAAAACTACCTCCATCCTTATCACACAGCTCATCTCTGGAATCCCAAAGTGCCACAAAATCCATCCAAACTGAAATAAATGAAGCCCATTGTGTGTGTGTGTGTGTGTGTGTGTGTGTGTGTGTGTGTGTGTGTGTGGTATTGAATGCATAGTTGATGATGAAGATTTGTGTCTATACTGCCAGAAATCAAACATCTTGCAGAGGTTTGTACAACAATCAAACAACAGATATTGGATAACCTAAGGCATGGACCTGGGATCACAAGAAATTCTGAACATCTGTCCAATAACTGGCAAAGGCCAGGACCCATGTCTGCAGAAGTTCTACCTTTCTGCCTCAGAGTCAGACAGATGACACTGTGTGTCACAAACTTATGACGAGCATGTTTTGAAGACGTCATTTTGTTTCAAAATACTACGTAACTTACTTTGTCTGAGCGCTCTCCATGCAATAAAATAAGCTGTATCTATTATCTTTCCGGGACGCAATGCCCATGTTTGTACCACCATATAAAATATAATGTTGAATATTTCAAATAATGCTACTTTATTATTTCATAGACCGCCATGCCCTGCTACAGTCTCTATTACAGTTGTTAGGTTGCCAGGGGATGAAATAACACTACATAGTGATATCTAACAGTCCTCCATGATACTAAGTTTCTGAGAGCAAGACAGTGTTTTCAACACTGTTGCAAATATTCTTTTGGGACATCGCAGGATGTTTGAGGTATGGTTTTGCCTTTTGCCCTTGCTGCTGTTACAATCTATGTAAGTTGTCACGTCTCGGCTACAGCCCACCTAATTTGATTTTGGACACTGTGCAACAAGTCTTCTTCGTATCCTACATCGAATCATCATGTACATCTGATGGGTGAAGCTGACCAAGTTTTCTTGTTGTGTGAGACTGTTTTTATCTATGCTTTATTCCTTGTGTCAGGTCTGACCAGGGCGTTGAGCTAATGTGTAGGTCTGACATCTGCGGAGTCATAGACCTCTCTGAAGAATGTAGATGCAATTGCAAATGCAGGCACCAGGGGGTGCAGTCAACCTTCCAGCCACTATGAGTGACAGCAGGTCTAACTCCTATGTCGCTGGGGGATGGCTCCTTGAGATGTGGGGCAGTTGGCATGGAGTGCTGCATGACTATATAACCGTGCCTTGGCAAACGATGTTTGGGGGGTCCGCATGGTGGATTCCCATCCCAGGACTGAGCTGAAATACTACCTTCTTGGCTACAGTCAGTGAGGACCATTGGGGGAAATTGTGCAGCACTCCAGCGATTTCCACCTTGCTCCCTCTGTTAGGTGGCCTCATGCAGCACAGGACCCTCGCCACCCATGCATGAAGGCTAAGTGGTAGCCCTGAAAACAGGCCTTTTTGGGGGAGGGGTGGGTGGGTGGGTAGAGACGAATAGTACCAAGGCCCACAGCTGGACGACCAACACCATACTGTGGACACCAGTTCTCAAAGAACCAGAAACAAGTACTGGACACCAGCTAAGCACGAAGAAAGAAGAGGACCAAGACTCTGGTCTGGGTTAAAAATTAGAATAAGACAGGGCAGCTAGCATCTATCATAACCATGCACAAGACCCCTCCTAACAACCATACATTCTGCTACCAAACTACTTACTTCAGTCTGGAACTGCATGTCCTTAAGGGCCTCTGGCCTACAGAATGTTGAACTCAACTCTAAGCTACAGCTCATATTAAGCATGGATCCTGGTGGACCAACATCCTTGGTTGAAATGTAAACTCCTCAAAATCGTTTGACATGAATGGGTCATGTACAACCCTTTTCATCAGATGCTGGGTAAACATAGTAAAGACAATGTAAAATGTATGGCTACTTTGGGAGTGGTATTGTTGGGACAGTGTAGTCAAGAGCAACATGCTGTGAAGGTTAATCCCACCATAAAGTAGTAGCTGCATGCTTTCTTCAGCGATGGTGTTTTAAGCACAACACCAGTGCGCATGTGTTTTCTTTTTGTGTCATCCATTCCAGTGGCACAAGATGGCATACACTTCTCCAAACACTGAAATGAGATCTAACACATGTATGCAAGATTTCTTTTTATGCTTTCTCACACGAGACATCAGTGAAGGATGGGGAGGACACTGGACTCTGTATGAACAGTGACTCTGAAGGAAAAAACCTCTTCTATCTTGGCCATCTCTAATGGGAACTGAACCCCAGACTTTGACACAGAAGTCTGCTGGTGCCTTGCTATCTTGACCAATCAGGCCCCTGAGCAAGGGGGATGAAGAGAGTTTTAACGTGCACACAAGTTGGGGCTTTTCTTTGTTTCAGTTTCATGTATCTATGCACAGAACTTCAATTTATGGTCTCATCTGAGGGTCTTATACTAAGTTATAGAAGTTAAATTTGATGAGGAGGACTTGGAACAGAAAAAATCCTCTAGCCGGTCTGTCTCAAGCAAGAATCACATCGAAGACCCTGAGCTGCAGAGAACAATGCTTTGCCCATTTAGTCAGTCAGCCATCCACCCATCCTGACAGAAATGAAACAACATGACATCAACTTTGGCCGAGATATTTTCACAGGTAACTTTGGGACAGGTCTGATGTTTATGAAACCATCCTGGCAGCACTAAGACATTTTCACAGGTAACTTTGGGACAGGTCTGATGTTTATCAACCATCCTGACAGCAGTGAGACAACATTACTATCAGTTTAGGCCGAAACATTTTCACAGTAACTTTGGGACAGGTCTGATGTTTAACAACCATCCTGACAGCAGTGAGACAACATTACTATCAGTTTAGGCCGAGACATTTTCACAGTAACTTTGGGACAGGTCTGATGTTTATCAGTCCATCCTGACAGTACCAAGACATTTTCACAGTAACTTTGGGACAGGTCTGATGTTTATCAAACCATTCTGACAGCACCAAGATATTTTCACAGTAACTTTGGGACTGGTCTGATGTTTATCAAAGTATCCTCATGATCCTGTCGGCAATGAGAAAACAGTACATCAGTGTAGGGCAAAACATTTTCACAGGAACTTTGGGACAGGTCTGCGATTCATCTCTAAATCCTGACAGCAATGAAACAACACTATATCCATTCAGGCCCAAACATTTTCACACCCTGTACTCTGGGGGACAGGTCTGAGATTCATCTCTCTAACCTGACAGCAATGAAACAACACTACATCAGTTTAGGCCCGAACATTTTCACACCCGTAACTCTGGGACAGGTCTGAGGCTGCCCTTTCCCAACACAAGATGGCAGAACCAAGGTAATTCTGATTTTGACATGTGACATGTGAGCTCAGCATGAACATCATGGCAAATTAACACACACAAAAAAAGAAAAAGGAAAAAGAATGATCTCGGTTCAACAGGAAGTTTTGTGCAAAGTAATGATCCATGAAATCTTGAACAAAGATAACAACCAAAGCAAAATACTCAGGCAATACACTCATGCAAGACAGGTAACTGTCACAGAATTTCAGCACATGTATACTAATCACAGATCACTACAGGGTTGTCCAGCCACTGCAACTGGTTTTTCACTCCGGGGCCAGATCTCAGCCGACGGATGTGAATATCCAAGTTTCTCTCTTCCAGATCTTTCTCGTCCACTGGATCAGCCTTCACAGTGATTACACGTTTACCCTCACCTCTAAGTTTTCTCATCTGCAGCTGCAGGCTCTTTTTCAAGTCACTGAGGTGCTGGATGGTGTATCTACGACCCACTGAAGTGAAGACCATGAAATCAACCAAACTGCGTGAGTGCACCACAGTCTTGGCCAAAGCGGCGCTGGTGAAAGAAAGCACGGCAAGCATGCAGGTCCACCCATTCCAGCTGAGAGCCCAGGGTCTGAATGTAATGCAAGCTGGTGTCCGTCAAGTTGATCTCGTCATCCCACGCCAACATGTCTCCAGAAAGAGAGATGGGTTAAATGAATACAGTTCCTGCACAGAGAGGTAATCTGTCATTTTCAAAAAATACATGGGCAGGGTATAAATGAGTATTTTCAGTTATGCTGAAAAACCAAGTTCCTTTAATGGCCTGCCACCATGTAAGATACCTTGTTCTGAACTCTTTTATTATTGTCTATTAAAGCATTAAATTTTAGGAAGTTACATTCAAAAACAGCAGCTAGAGATCTGAAGCGTGCTTCAAGGCATGCATGTTTTTCAACATAAACAGACTCCCATCGATCTTCCTTCCACCCCTCCCAATGCTGAAGTTTCAGTTTCATCAAGGGGGTATCACAGCGTCTGGACTAGTCCATATGCTACACATCACACCTGTTAAGTTTCGGGACCACACTGTACATGATTTACAGCTGATGGATAAATGAATGAATGACTAAGATGGGAGAATTTATGAAAAGGGTCTCATGCCTATGACTTAGCAGGTATCTGACCTACACATTAGTTCAACATGCTGGTCAGACCTTGAGTAACTTATTTAACATTGGCTGTGCCATTAGTACCATTGTTTGTGTATGTAGTGAGTGGACACATAAAAAAAAGTCGTACACACAAATCTCCACTGTCTGTCTATACAGGCAGTGTCCGCAGGAATATCAGCCTGTGTACGCAGAAAGGAAGTGTACACATTGGTGTATATTTATATGTGAGTGCATGGATATGTGGGCATGGGCCCATGTGTGTGTACCAGTGTGTGCAGTGCGCGAGTGCATGTGCGTGTATTGCGTAGGAGTGTGCAAATGTGTGTGCACATGCACTTGTGTGTGTGTATGTGTGCAGATGTGCATGTGTATGCATGTGTGTGATCTGTGAACTTGTGTGAGCATGCTCCTGCACACATACCTTTGCACACGCATGTGTGTACATATATGTGTGTGTGTGCTTGCATATAATGGGCAAATATGCATGGGCTTTTGTGTGTGTGTGTGTGTGTGTGCATGTGTGCGTGTGCGAGCGCGCATGCACATGCATGCGCACACGCGCCTGTGTGTGCATATGCACGTGTGTGAGTGTGAGTGTGTGCATGCACACAAGTGCATATGTGTGCATAAGTGTATGCATGTGTCTATCTGAAAGATAGTTTATGGTATAGTAGCTTTGCTCGTTTATTTAGGTGATTCCTTAGAATTCTTATCACATCAGATTGGCCAAGTTGTAACCCAGTTCTTTTTTTGCCTTGCCAGCCAGTATGTCCAGGCAGCATCCATATGAGTCTCTCCAATGGAGGGTTGCACATTACTTCATGCCAAACAGGGCTTCACATTCCACTCTCCACTTTTTGAAGTATGTTCATGGAGTCCGTCAATGTTACAATGTTACGGTTTGTCGAGTTTTCCACCATTTTGCTTCACAATGTATCTCCAGCCTGACTTATCTTTGGTGACGGAACCATCAGAGTATATAACAATATCTTTATCTGGGCTAAGGTTTTCTACCTGCATCTGAATTTCTGGGTTTGTTTTGCCTTCTGCTGTGGTTCTGGACATTCTCGGCAAGGTCTTCCAAGTTCTGAAATGATGACAATTTGGTAGAGGTGTTTGAAGTGGTCAGGACACTTTTCTCACTTTTTTTGTTTCTTTTTGAGTTCTGTTAGCTGGCAAATAAGCAGTATATCGTTTTACGCCTATCCCATCCATGATTTTCCACGCCCTAGGCGAGCGCCTTGTTTCCTTGACTGCCACATGAAGTGGGATTTCGGGATTTTCAAGTGTTCTGAAAATTAGGCCTATACCTGTTCTAGATTGTGTCTTGCCTGCATTGAAGGAAGGCAAGCAGTTATAGCATAGTTTCAACTGGTGTATCCTTTGCAGTTCCCAGGATCAATCTCATTGCTTCATTTTGAATTCTTTCTAATTTCAGAAGTTATACGAAGATTGTCCTTGGACAATGTTGTAAGCCCTAATCCATAAGTCAATCACACTGAGTACAACTGTGTGATACAGTTGGTAGTGATGGCACTGTTCAATTTCTTTAGCTGCCATCGCTTTCATGGCAGACAGGCCCTTTTTGCATTCAAGAACAATATTCTCAACATGCTTTCTAAAGGTCAGCATTCTGCCAAAGCCTATAACCAAATAGCATAGGTTGTTAGTTGATTCAATTGGTATTCCACTGAAGGAAAATAGTGAGGGCAATTGTCCTGATGTCTTGTTGTTGAGAGCACAGACCAATGTCTGGGTTTTTGTAGGGTTGATGGACTAATCAGCTTCATGACACCACTGAACAATATTGTTCAACTGCTGCTGAACTGCTTTCATTCTTTCTTGGGTAGTCTTTGATGTTTTGTAGATCACACCGTCATCTGCTATTATAAACACCCAAGCAATTCCCTTTCTATAATTAAGGTCTGCAATCCCCTTGAACATTTATGAGGTTCACGCTTCCAGTCTCCAAATTGTAGGATGAAGATTCCCTCCTATACTGCTGCTGCAAATCCATCATGTAAATGTCTTGCTGACTCCATTACAGTGAGGAGTGGCTCTATTCCTCATCTATGACTTGCAACAAGAACTGGACTTTGTTGTATGCATCTCTCAGATCTACTGCAACTGCCCGAGTTTCTTCCCCCTTTTTAAAAAAAAAAAAAAATTTTTTTGCTGTCCTAACCTCTGCGCCACCTCAGTGGCAGTGCACTCACGCCGCTCATTCCAACACCCCCCGTCCACAGCCACAGCCCGGTCGGCCCCGCCACAGCACTCCACAGGGAACAGTCGATGTCAAGTCGTCAAGAGGCAACCCCGGAGGAGACACTGTACTGCTGCCGAGTCACTTCGGTGGTGTTCAATGGCACCTGTTCTGATCTAACATACACAGGACACCACCTGCTAAGCCCCCTACTGACGACAATATTGCTTAGTCGCGGAGCCAGCGTGAGTGAGCTCTCCCTCCGGAGGGCGCCACTACGTCCGTCCAACGACAGCCCCCATGGACTCGCCGATACCGGTGACCCCCCAACGAACCAAACCAAGCCACAGATGTGGAGAGGACATCGAAATTGAGGTCACCATGAGAGCAGGGCATGAAGGGCCACAGAATTGAGAGACATTTTTTTTTTATGCTGACTGATGAGAATGAGGATGATTAAGATGATGCTACAGATTTCCATTTCGGTCTGAGACTACATCAGTACATGACAGGGCTGTACTCTACGCTTCCTTTCATCATATATCCCGGCGTCAACCAGGCCCGAGAGATACAGGCACCTGCAGTGTTGGTCAAGAAATTTGAGCAACACTCTCAGAAACGCATCCATTAAGTGGATGAAACTCGACTGTGAGGTCCCAGTCTTCCCAACTGAGTCCGCAGCAACTCAACTCTGGGTAGGAGCCGGTCGGGGCAGAAAAACCCACATGACTTCTGATGGGATTCAAACCCATGACCTCCCAGCCGGGAGTCCACGACGTTAACCACTTTCGCCATGGCGGATGGTCGTTTCTTCCCTTCTTTTCTTTGAAATCCTTTGTATACTTCATCGGCAAACGTGGACGCATTTCTCCATGTACTTTTACCTGTTCTGTGGCCTCCTTGATTTGGTGTGTTTGTCAACGTTCAAGGTCTTTTGTGAGTTTTCTTGCTATGATTTGCTCCATGAGCTTTCCTATATTTTGCATAGCGAGTATGCGGTTGCTATTCAGCTGATGATCTTTTCCCTGGTTTTGTAAATATAGTATTCCAACTTACTTTTCCACTGAAACTGGTGCTGGGAGCGCCTGGGTGATAAGCATCAAACTCCTGCTGCTAGGTAGTGCTTGCCCGCTTACTCCATCACACCAGGCGTACGCTTGTGCTTTTAGTTCTATTACTTTCTTCTCGGTGATTTGCTTTCTAGAAGAATTACCTATCCCATTGCTGTATTGTGTTTATTTTTCCACTGCAAGGCTTTTAAAACCCTGTGTGAATCATGTCTGATTGTGAAAGCGAATCTAATGGAAAGAGTCGCTTCCGTTTTACACTGTTTAAGAGAAAATGTATCCCTCTAAACAAAGTGATTCCTCTGCAGCTAACTAAGGAGCTATTACAGTATTAGTAGAACTCTTCAACAAACCATATAGGAAATGAAGTGCATGAAAAATACCAGCTAGAGCTTTAAGAGGAGAAAAAAAGGAAAAAAAGAAAAATGCCTGAGCCTTATTCAAACTCGATTCATGGGAAGATATATATATATATATATATATTTTTTTTTTTTTAAATACTTTTAGGTCACTTTGGGTTAAACCAGAATCACTTTAAACATGTCATACATTACATAACCTAACTCACCTGTGAAACTTGGCTGGATGCCTTGATGGACACTAAAATCAATTTCAGTTTTCAGAGATTCAACTTGGGTGCCACATTTGTGTACATTTTCAGTCCTACCTAAGTAGCCACCTTTCATCTTTGTGAACAAAACTTGTCCTCATTTAAAAAAAAAAAAAAAAAAAAAAAAAAAAATTGCAATGGATATTGGTACATAAACAAAATCTAAAACCAATTGTCATTAATGACAAACTTTCCTTTTTTTATTTTTTTTTGGATGAATATTCAGATTGTGATGTAAAGTCTGATATTTTACAGTGAAGTTCACAATTCAGAGCTGATTGCAATCTTCTTGAAGAAAAATACAAAAGGTTTACTCTTGAGCCTTAGTCTTATTTATATTAACACAACACACACACCATTTCTTGCCAGTTCAACATAAGATAACTGGGAAATCACATCAAAATTACCTCCCCTCTCTGATTTTGATGGTGCATTTGGCTTCAGGTAGGACTACGAGCAATTATTTCTAAAACACCATTTGTGTGTGTGTGTGTGTGTGTGTGTGTGTGTGTGTGTGTGTGTGTGTGCATGCGTGTCGGTGCGTGTGTGATCCTGAGAGAAGAAAAAAGTTCTTGTTACAAAAACTGCATTCATTAAGTTGAATTAACTTTTTCTTTAGAAAACAAATCAGAAAGAATTCTTGGAAAAAGAAAGTAAGAGATTATGATGTTGAAAATGCAGAAAACTGGCATGCCTGCTTTTAATCAGACTGATGTCCAAAGTAAACAAGCAGTTCCCTATTTCACAAGATACTTGTCAAATAAACTGCATACATATAAAATAAATACATAAATTTGTATCTTACCTCAAGATTACTCTGATGCATTCATCGTCCAGTGAACAACACTCATGTATGGTCAGCCAGACCAGGTTGGGGCAGGCTGTGGTCAACGCCATCCATCCAGCCACCCCCACATCATTGCAAGGACCCAAATGCAAACTGTGCAGTCTGCTGTCTTTGTTAGTTGCCTGTCCCTGCAGACTGTTTTTTTTTCCCCCCCTTTTGACGCTCTTCTTGGCCGGCACAGTTCCTCAAATGTGCCCAAACTTTCAACGTTGTAAGAATCACACTCCAGCTCATGCAGCCAGGGGAGGGCTTTAATGAGAGCAGTCAGAGAAGTCGAAGTGACCTCAAAACAGTCATCAAGTTCTACAGTTTGTAGCCCGCGGACAATTCTTTGCCAAGGTGAAAATGGCAAAGTCATTGACCGGACACCTGGCCAACTTGACCACCCTCAGGTCAGGTTGATTTAGGAACAGCTTCACAAAAAAGACAGGTATGAGCCGACAGAACCCCTCCAATACAAGTTTCTGAAGTTTTCCATTTTTTCTGTTAAGCTCCAACAAACAAGATCCACGAACTTTGGTTTCATGGTCAGACTCATCTTCATCAGCAGTTTGCCAGTCCCCATCACTCTCAGAATACTCTAAATCATCATCAAGAAAGTCCAAATAATCAACATCATCAATGGAAACATCTTCATCACTGCCATCACTATCATTGTCTTCACTTGCATCAATGTCTTTTTCAAAATCTTCTTTTGACACCAGTTTTAAATCTGTCAAATGTGGACAAGCTTTCAGTAAAGTACTAATGCCCTGATCTGAAAGCTTCCCATTGAGATTTAAACTGAGCTTCTTGATGCCAGGGAAAGCTTGCCCTATAGCCTGCAGACATTTGTCGTCTAATGATGGACACTCTTTGATCTTTAAAGTTGACAGCAACATACTTGATGAATCTGGTGCCTTGACAAAGGGCTTCTGCGGTGAGATCCATGTTGACCCAGCTTCAGGTCTTCAAGCTCTG
The DNA here is from genome assembly GCA_016801955.1 of Conus betulinus. Taxonomy (NCBI): domain Eukaryota; kingdom Metazoa; phylum Mollusca; class Gastropoda; order Neogastropoda; family Conidae; genus Conus; species Conus betulinus. Next base: position 100,007 of record JADBJO010002787.1, on the reverse strand, counting down.
AGCAATGGTTGATAATGGTTTTCACAACCTCCTCACCGACACAAAGGTCTAGATGGATCTGCTTCAGTTTGGGGCCAGATCGGAGTATTTACTCATGGATTTCGTAGTGGCATCGCCAACTTTGTCGTCTGAATGAGTAACTAAATTCAATGTCGTCAATTTCCTCAAGCCCATGAGCACATCAAAACATTCAGCAATCAGATGCTCGTTCTCCAAAGACATCTTTGCATTTGGGCTTACCCTGTCCTTGGGTTTCCACTTCAACATGGAGACTCTGAAGAGCTGTATATTTAGCCAAAAAGCCCATTGGTGGCACAGCACTCTTGACAAGCTTTAGCTTGCGTAAACTGGGGTAGAACATCTCGGTTACGGAGCAGCTGGGCCACACGCAACCCTTCTCTTTGATGGAGCTCACCACACACCTCACTTCCAGCATGTCATGAAGGTTGGAAGAGTTGCGGTCATCTTCACTAGCACCACCATAATCACTCTTCTCCACTTTCTTGCAGGTTTCTGGATGCCTGTCTGAAGCATCCCCAGATGTTTCTTCCTGGTCTCTATAAACAGGCCTTCCCTTCCTACTAGATGCCGGTATACTGCACTTCTGACTGATTAACTTTAGGAAAAAGTTTTCCGACACACTCATGTCTATAGGTTGTCGGTCAGAGAGACTGATGCTTATATGCTTCCACAGTTCAGGCATCAACGACACTTTGCTGAGACATTTGCAAGTCTGCCTGACGCCCAGAACCAGATCTTGAATCGACAGGTAGGAAAATATTTTGGCAATGACTTCAGTTGGAAGGTCCAGTAACTGTGCTGTTTTCTGTGATGGTGGTTTCCGGCACTTCTTTGATTTTGAAGGCATGGTGGACAGCAGAATCTCAAATCTGTTCAGGACAGCCAAATGAATGGATGATAGTTTAAACTATGAAAAGGACTGAGTATGTGTGATGAAATTCAAAGCATACTGATCAGTTAACTTTTGAACTGTACCACCAATGCAAGCATTGTGTGACCAGTAAAAAAAATGTCCACATCTGATCAGGCTCTTGTGATGCTTTAACAACACATGAATATGTTCAGGCTATTTTTCAAAATTTGTTCTAAGTCTATGCACAAAATAAACATAAAAAACAAAAAAAACAAAAAAAAAACAAAACAAAACAAATTCTGTTCTTTTTCCTTAAACAGATGAAACAAAACTAAAAAAAAAAAAAAAAAAAAAAAAAAAAAATTTATGCCAGTCAAGCAGAATCTCAGGCTTTAAGAATTACTAGCTCAATCACTTTTGACTATGCTAAAGTCCTCCATGGCTTCTACTTTCTTGTCTTTATATCACTTCTAACACACTGCATTTTTAATATTTTTATACAATGAATACAAGACAAATGACTAAGTCCAACAGCAAGTAATTACGCCATGCCAGTAGAAAAGAACTGTGATCATGTTTGTAACTGTCAAAACCAATAGGCAATTTAAGCAAAAACTGGTCAAACAAAGTCAGCAGCATAGCAATCATTTACAAGTGACGTGCTGGAATGTAACAGTCCATTTTCCTATCACCAACACTGGTCAAACAAAAATTAAACAGGTTTGTACTAATGTAGAACAATGGCTGATTGTTTTTGTCATGTTTTGGTTTTGTTTGTTGGTCAGTATTGTCATTATTGTTTTTTTTTTGTTGGTCAGTATTGTCATTATTGTTGGTTTTTGTTTGTTGGTCAGTATTGTCATTATTGTTTTTGTCATGTTTTGTTTTCGTTTGTTGGTCAGTATTGTGTCATTGGTAAAATACCAGTAATTACCATTAATGCAAATCCTGTGCACACAAAAAAGAAAAACCTCCCATTATCTAGCCCCATGACAGCGTGCCCATTGACAATATGTGCTGAGGGAACATCTCATCATGACTCCATGTCCAAGACCATTCTACAGATAAAGCCAATGTGGGCATGCCAGGGGCAGACAGAGGTCCCAGATGAACATCAAGGACTGAACTGGTTGCTGAGCCTTTTCCCTTCTGTGCAAGACTCAGGACAAAGGACTTGCTAACTGCCCAAGTGTCCATCATGGTGCATAGTGTCTACAACTTAGGTCCCAGATGAACATCAAGGACTGAACTGGTTGCTGAGCCTCTTCCCTTCTGTGCAAGACTCAGGACAAAGGACTTGCTAACTGCCCAAGTGTCCATCATGGTGCATAGTGTCTACAACTTATTCTTGAGGGATCATACACACACACACGTTTATATCATGCCGAATTCATACCCACTTTCTGTTCCTACTGCGAACATTTCCCAGCGAAAAAGATGGAAAAATCCCCATCTTCTGCTGCCTGTATAAAGATTCTCCACAATCTGTGTGTGTGTGTGTGTGTGTGTGTGTGTGTGTGTGTGTGTGTGTGTGTGTGTGCGAGTCAGTGCATGTTTAGTTCATGTGCATGATGTTGAGATTGTAAGCACTGAAGACCAAAAGACGATTATAATTTTCATCAGAACAATCATTAGAACCACCACTACAATGACAGCCTGTAGGACTGATTGCAGAAAAGAAAAAGCCTAAAAGGACACATATATACCAGATGCACAGATTAGGTAATTACTGATGACCCTCACTTCATGGCAAAGAAAAACAGAAGTTACACTCCCTGCCCCAACCTCGCCATGTACTTGGCTCACTCATTCCCATCTCCCTCTGAACTGATCACCTACTGCCATCACATGTGAACTCCTCAGGAAAGCAGTAAAAATCACAACAGCAAACCTGAACCAAAACCACAGCTCTTCCAATTCAACACTGACTGCTCAAATGACCATATCATATAAGAACCTGTAAAGTAACTATGAAACAAACACAGCATTGATGGTTTGGTTAAATCATGAGCTGCACTTCCTATAACAAATTATAGGAGGTAAGACAGAGAAAAAGTCTCTACTTTGTTTCACCTTGAATTAAGTCCTTCAGGTTAGAATATTCAATATTCATGTGTGTTTTGTCCTGTACATTGTGTCCTTGTCGGTAACTAACCCCTTCTCTTCCTAAATCATGTTAAAAAAAAAAAGTATTAAAGACTCAAATAGCACACAAAACTCTCTCTCTCACACATACACCCTAATCTGTCCAGTTATTTTGTGGAAAAACTGCACACACACACACACACACACACACACACACACACTTTGTAAACTCATCTGTCTCTATAGAAACACACACATGCACCTCTATTTTCTTTCTCTCACACAGTAGACATGTCATAATCTCTCACACACATATCATTATTATCATTACTATGACTATCTACACACACACACACACACACACATGTGCACGCGCACACACACACTGCTTTCAGGAAGTATATCCCATATCCATTCCTCCCCTTCATACTCGCAAACATCTTCCTTCCTTGTTCAAGTGAAACAGAATGGGGAGAAAAACTGAGATAGAACAGACTTTGTGTAATGTTTCATAAAAATAAATGTCCTTCTTTCCTTATAATAATAATCATTGTTCAGAGGAGTTTAAAACTGCACAATTCATGAAGTACTAGGAAAAAAAGTGGAAAGTCTGCTCTTTTAGTCATTCAGATTTATGCATTCAGATGTAAGCATTTTCAATTTCTTCAGAATGAGTTTTACCAACTGGTCAACTCAGCTATTCAGCAGACTCAACAGCTAATCAGCCTTCTCCATTCCCCCAGCTCAGGGCATTTTTCTGCCCAATGAGCGCATGTTTTCACTTTCATTTGCATGATATTTGGTCATCATACTGTCAGAGGTTCTGTTATAAATGTGGTGTCAGCCTTTGCACGCATCATTTGTTTGATTAAAGACAATAAACGGCATTTGATAGCTCAGTCTAAACACTGTTGTTATGAGTGTGACTCAATCATTTTTATTTTCAGCTATCCTGACCTTTTCCTTTCCCAAAGTGCCCTCCCCTGCCCTCTCCCCCTTCCCAGACCCTTTTCCCCCTCCTCTTCTTCATTACATGTAGTTATGATTTAAAAAACAAACAAAAAAAAAAAAAAAAACAAAAAAACAAACCCAGTGTGTATAATGAGGAGGAAAAACAATCAGTTCACAACAGAACACTCTTTGCTTAATCTCTGTTTGCATGCATATATATATATATATATATATATATATATATGCATGCATGCAAACAGTGTGTGTGTGTGTGTGTGTGTGTGTGTGTGTGTGTGTGTGTGCAGGTTACAAAAGAGAAAACTGGGGGGGGGGGGGGGGGGGGGGGAATGCATTATTACTTCGGAGAAAGGATAAGTCTACCCCCTAATACAGAACACAACTGAAACTAGTGAAAGCCCTCAACCAAACCAACAATATACAAGGAAAACAGGTCTCTGAATTTCAGAAAACCATCTTTCAGAACACATGAAATTATCAGTGCACAAACTGTCAGAAAAGAACAGGCTCAACTAAGAAACTGCAAGCACTCAAAGCAATACAGACCTTTCATTTCATGAGTACATGTCAATATGAATCATCACCATTAACATTTTTTTCATTTCTTTTCTTTTTTCTTTTTTTTTAGGTGCTCTCTCAAGTTTTTTTTTCCTTGACAATGACATGCATATTTTCTGTTTTGGTAGTCAATCACTGAATATGCTGTGTACTCTCACTGTGATTTTTTTTTTTCTGTTTTCATTAATACTTTCTACAGATGCCACATAATCTAAGTCACCAGGCTTAATGTTGGTGGTAGGAAAGTGGACTGTTGCGTTCCAAGCACTCAACTTTTACCACCCGCTTTGGCCAAGCCATCAATCTGAGACATTAGCCTTTGCCAAGTTTGCTGCACTAGTTTTAAAAATTGCTAACACAGTCACTGTCCCATTAGCACCATCTGTGCTTAAAAGTTTTCTCTTTAGCTGATTACAATAACCACAGACGTCCTTTTCAATTACTTTTTTCTTTTGCCCAAGATGATGATTTTGAAAGATTCAATGTCCCTCACTTGTCATTATGATCATTACTTTTTTCATTACCTATTTACTTTTAGAATCAACTGACTTTACCATTCTGTATATATAGCCATTCCACAAATATGACCATGCATGCATACATGGTTGTAGATACACACACATACACAAACATACTTATACTACAAGCCTGTTACCTACACACATACACACTCACAAATATGCACATGCACAAACACATAGGTATGACACGTGCGCATGCAAATGAATACTTTCATATAAAACATGAAGTGATGTGAGCAACCACATACATACACAAGACTGTACATGCAATACAGTGTAAAATTAGAGCAGACACTGTTAGCTAGACATTCAAAGCCTGACCAGCACAGTGGGTCATGAGCAGGTCAGGCATATACTGGGGTCATACACAAGTCGATGAGACTTCATCACTCAAGAATTGACTTTTATGCACTGGTAGCTGTTAACCCAGTGTGGTTTCACAGCTTAACAGATCTGTGTAGAGTTTATGGAATATGTCACATGTAGTGTACTGATGCCTCCTGCATCAAACTTAAAAAAAAAAAAAAAAAAGGTTTAGTGCTTCTGAGACTGGTGTTGCTACAGTTAAAATCAACTTCAAGAACTTACGTGCCAAGTATTAACATTTCCACCCAAGTCTGGGTTGACCCAAAGCCCATCCTTGGGGCTAGGCAGATGGAGATCACATGCATGCACACACGTGTGTGTATGCACACGACAGAGCCACTGTGCCTGTATGTGTGTAAAGGTGTATGTGTGTGCGTGTGTGTGTGTGTGTGCCCTAGTCAGTCAGAGTGTGTGTGGTACTCTGTGTTCAAGGTTCAAGGTTCAAATAGGGACAAAATCTTAACAGATTCATTAAGCCTCACGGCTTATAATTTGTCCCATCATTCTATGAAAAATAAGTTAACATCAAGGTCATGAGCATGCTCAAGATATTTAGACATTGTAATCAAATAATACACCTTTAGCATGTTTCCTTTGTCTATAAGATTTTTGAAAGCATTTAAATTAGGGGCACGTTTAATATTTGGTGCAAGCTGATTCCAATAAGGTGCAACTCGATTACTGAAAGTGAATTTTCTTCTGTTAGTACGGCTAAACTCAATGTGAATTTTATCAATAGGGTTTCTTGTTTTGTCGAAGTTAGATATAGTAAAAAAATTTAGTAGGGTCAATATCATCAACATGATTAAACAATTTGTAGGCTTGAATCAGGTCACCCCCGTAATCGTCGAGCTTTCAAAGATGGTAATTTCAACTTTTCCAATCTATCTTGATATGGTAGGTCTTTCAATTCCTTTATCAATTTAGTAGCTCTCCTCTGTACTTTTTCTATTGCGGAAGACTGTCTTTTCAAATATGGATACCAAACAATATTTCCATACTCAAGGATCGGCCTGACTAAGGCTTTGTATAATTTGAAAAGTATCTTTATTGAGAAAATCAAAAGAACGCTGTATGATTCCGATCACTTTATTTGCCTTATTTGCAATATTGTACACATGATTATCAAAAAGTAAATTTTATCAAAAATGACCCCCAAGTCTTTTTCTTCTTCACATTTGGTTACATTAACTGTCTGAGCACCTCTAATAACATAGTCATGCTCGGATTCTTTTGCCAATATGCAGTACTTTGCATTTTGAAGCATTAAAATATAAGTTCCATGTCTCTGACCATCTTCCCAAAGTATCAATATCCATTTGTAACAATTCATGATTTTCTGAAGTATTATAAATTTTTGTATCATCAGCAAAAATCTTACAAAAACTGTGTAATGATTGAGGTAAATCATTTATAAAAATTGTGAATAATATAGGGCCAAGAATACTACCTTGCGGAATTCCACTCTTCACCAATGTTTTACTAGAATAGGTAGCCCCAACTTTAACTCGCTGAGTTCTATTCTTTAAAAAATCCTTGATCAATTTAATACATGGCCTGAAATTCCATAAGAACCTAATTTTATTAGTAATTTTTCATGTGGCACTGTGTCAAAAGCCTTACGAAAGTCAAAATATATTACAACAATAGATTTTCCTTTATCAATCATCTGAGTCAAGTCTTCCATGACCTCCAATAATTGGGTAGTACATGATCGATGTTGTCGAAACCCATGCTGACTCTGGACGCAAAGGTTGTTTGTCTCTATATAATCAACTATGACATCACGAATGACTGACTCCAAGACTTTTCCTGTTACACTTGTTAAGCTGACTGGTCTGTAATTACCTGGGTCTGTGTGTGTGTGTGTGTGTGTGTGTGTGTGTGTGTGTGTGTGTGTGTGTGTGTGCAATCTCTTGATCAAGCACCACCCCTTTGATCTGTTCTCAATGGTTTATTTCTCTGTCTCTGTATGTTTGCAACTCCGAGATGTGAACAATTTACAAAGATACAAAGGTATGGAGCTTGATGTAGAGGCAGCCTGTATGTTTTAACTGTGTGTGAATCACTGTGTGTGTGTGTGTGTGTGTGTGTGTGTGTGTGTGTGTGTGTGTGAGAGAGAGAGAGAGAGAGAGAGAGAGAGACAGCAAGCAAATGCGTCGCCTACATCAGTACATGCGTGTAAATCTGAGTGTGTGCACATGCACACGAGTACTTCACTCAGACTTGTTAATCTCCGTGACTGTGCGAATCCATGATGTTAATATAAACTCGGTCCTAAAACTTTGCCAAAATATGTTCCAACGCCACTGCAACTGCAGAGGCATATTTTCTTACAAAATTATGTGGGCTTCAGTGCATATTTACACCACTCATTTAGGATTTGACCTGGTTCACAGAATGCCGTGGACACTTCGAGACAAATGTAAGCCCAGACTGTGCGTACATCTTTATCAACCTTCATCTAATCAGAGGCGTAGCTTCACGTCTCTGGTCTAACGATCGGTACAGCCCCCATCGCTACCCACTGAAGACTGTCTTAGATGAGTTTCTTCTTCTTTGTTCAAAACAGAGTGACCGACAGCGAAAAAATGAAGCAAAATTTTGAAAGAGAGGGGGTTATTTACAGCCAAGAACATTGACAAAGTACAGAACAAGACACACTGCATGTCGACCTCTTAGGTCGAATTGTCTTGTCCTGTACCTTGTCGGTAAATAACCCCCTTTCTTTATAAATTTATGACACTTTTGTGTCAAGGGCCTCCAATTTCCATTAACCCGTTGACTGCGGTGGGCCACGATCCTTTACAGCCTGACTGCGTTGGGCCACGATTGTGGCTCAGACGAGAACTGTTATACCACCACTGCTAAACATCCGGGCTGATCAGTTCACGTGACTTGCTAGTATCCATTGTGCACCGGCAAGCCTTGTCAGTCAGTTATCTCGAAGTTTTTCGTCGGTTTTGACTGAAATAATGAGTGAATCAGCGACCGAGTCGAGCAGGAGTTGCATGGAAGTGGTACGAGTGAACAATCAGTTGCCGAAGGCTGTAGTAACGAACGAAAGCAAAGCAGGTGAGTGGATAAACTTCGATTATTTTGTTTGTCGAGTGATGGAACACATGCTGCGTGCAGTCATTGGTTATTTTACATTTGTTGGTCCGCCACATGAAGGAAGGGGGACGGAAGGGGGCAGGGTACATGGTTACTTACAAGAGTGATAGGCTTTGGCCTGATCAAACTAAAAGATCGTTTCTGGGTGATTGCAGGTGTTTTGAAAGCACTTTAGAGATGAATAAAAGTGGTGATTTGAAGAGAACAATTTATAACTTTTGTTTGTTTTTTTTTTAGTTTGGAAACAGTGTGGGCGTGTCACAAGTGGGCGTGCCTCCAATGAAAGCTATAGCCCTGCCCCCTCCTTATATGCTAGTGATTCAGATTTTATTCTTATTTATGATTTTATGCATGACTTCATTTTTCATAGAATGAATAAGTAATGCTGGTCATTTTTTTTCTTTCTGAAAATCAGACTAATTAGTGGAAACTGAGTCAAGCTCTCTGTAACACTCTCTTGCACCATTATGAAACAATGAAATGAACAGAAGACTTAGATATATGTTTTCTTGTGTGATCCAGAATCTGGAAGCACTACTGCAGAGGAGAGAGAGAGATGCTGAGAGTGAAGGAGTTGAAGAAAGAGGAACTGTGCTGCTGGCCATCCTACTCATGTGCGCTCTGGCTGGGATGTTCTGGATGTGACGTGGGACTCTGCTCCAAGTGCTTTTCAGCCTTCCACGAAAGACCAAGACCCTAACTTTGTTCTGTGTCTTCCAAGGACATATTCTTCTTGTTTTCTCTCAAGTTTCAAGTGTTTTGACATTCAAGCAGGAAAATGTGTGGTGTTTCAAACAATGTGGCTGACGTTTTGGATTACCTTTTCACCAATGTTCTGGATTACACTGTGAAGAATATCTTCACCTGCCATCAGGGTACTGTCTTGTAATTATTTTTTTCAGATTCCTCATTATCTCTAGTTTACAAAAACATATAGTTTTTTACCTATCTAGCTTCAAGACAAGCCTGCACAAACCCCATTTCCTTATATAGTGAAATTCGATTGTCCGGATGCTGAATTATAGGTACATCATTTGAGGCACAATTCGTTACACATAGCTCAAGTCAAGAGAATTATCATCTTTTCCCATGTTTCCAGCACATATTTGTCTTCATTTTATCTCAGGTCTGAAGTGTTTAGGTAGTACAGAGAAAAACTGTGTCTCTCCTAACATTTGACTTACTTTTCAAATAACTTTTTTCAGAAATTTTGTCTGCTTATATTTTGAGGCCAGTCTCCAAGTAGGTACAACCTACAGTATTTTCAGTTATTTCACTAGATTCTACAACATCTCTAGTTTCTAAAAATGTATAGGTTTGCATATCTAGTGCAAATAATATGTATGCAGAAGCCAAATTCTCAAGTGTGGTGCTCGGACCCCTTGCACAAGTGACAGAATAATCATCAAGTTGATTGTGGTCGCTGTGAAGGAAGAAGAAGAAGTAAATTTGTTGTTGTAAATTTAAGAAGAGTCAGCATCAGTTAACAGAATTGAGGGTTAACAATAAGATACCTGTTTATATCTGTTCTGTGGTTTCCTCTCGGTCCTTACTGGGGGGAAAAATCACTTTTTATAACTTTCTAACGTTCAGAATACCCGCCTGACAATCTTCTCGGCTGTCGCTGACCGAAGTTCACGCATGCGCTCTGAACGCTCGCATAAGATCGCGGGAACAGAGCGGTCATACGAAGCTAAGCTGAATACATTGGCATGTAGTAAACTTCTTCTTTTTTTTTTTCTGACTCAAAAACATTTTTTTTCCGCTGCATAATGAATCAAAGGAAGAACGAAGAGAAATATGAGACTCTAACGAGACTCTATCTGTCTCATTGCTCGGTAATCTGCTGAACTTAGCAATAAAATAGGCCACCGATTATCTTGAACAACAGACTCATTCACAACAAACCTAAAATGCTGTTCACTTATTACGCCAGCCCGTGTGCACAGTTCCTACAAAACTAGTTCTCAAGGTTTTAGCCCTAGCTGACCAATTCGGTTTGAGTACAGGCCTTGTGTTGTGCGTTGTGCAGCGCTGGGGATCCTCTTCAGAGGGCACGTAGGACCTCATGTGGCGAAAGCTTGACCCTGTCGTGAGTTATGCTGTTCACCTGTCAACGAAACAGGAACAAGCAAGGCTGCGGGATGCACGCGGCAGTTGCATGACAGAGGCGTCTTTCGCGGTGGCTCTGCGGTCACTATAATGAAATATGGGCTGGTACACCCTTAGGGATGCTCCTTGGAGATCATGTTGTCACGTCCAGTAGCCATTACACAATGGCATCTGCTAGGGAGCAACTGTAACCCTTGATGTCTGAATGGAATGCCCTATGCGTGCCTGCTCCCTGTGTTAAAACGGCGCAGGCTTCCAGGGGCGGCACAGGATTTGCCACAGCTGCTGGTTGGTTCATCAGTTGAGGACAGTGCTTCTGTTAGTCCCACTGACAGCTTTGGCTGTATCTTTTTTTCTCCAGACTGTCACTCGCAGTGGCCTCCACTGGGACGCATCCTTACTCTATAGCTGTAGTTCAGATCAGTCATCGGTGTTAGGGAAATAATGGGGTTGGGGGCGGTGGAGGGAGGGAAAACGCCACTTCTCTTGCCCCCAACCTCTCCAATGAAAACACTGGTGGGGAAGGGGAAATGCGATCCTCAACCCACTACGCCACCCACCCTCCCCCAGTTTCTCTAACACCCTTAGCCAGAGAGAAACCAAATAACCAAGGAATGATTTATGTACTGGAGACTGGGCAATCTACCAAGGAATGATTATGTACTGGAGACTGGGCAATCTAACTTAATTTTGATATATATGCATACGTACATACATACAACCACCTCTCTCTCTCTCTCTCTCTCTCTCTCTCTCTCTCTCTCTCTCTCTCTCTCTCTCTCTCTCTCTCTCTCTCCAAATACGTCTAGATTTTTCGAAGGGGTAATTTTTAACTGCCCATAGCCTCAGCAAAGATAGACCCAAAAGATTTGCAGCCTCTGTCTACACTCAGATCTTCGCTCAACATGAGAAAGAGCAGCAAGAACATCGAAAGAGCGTCATGAAACGAGTAAAACAAACAAACAAACAAAAAGATATTTTAAATGTAATTTATAGCGAACCTCCAAGAAAACGTAGACAAACGAATCATAAGACAAAACACGACGCGTTTCGACCTCTTAGGTCTTCTTCAGGCAAGATACAAAACACTCAGGACAATGAAAATGAACGAACAATCACTTATCTTTATTTTCACTTTAGCGCAAGATGGGCGTGGATGTGTGTGTGTGTGTGTGTGTGTGTGGCAGTTTGACTCTCGCGACGCATGCTGTTGTTCTTTTCCTTCCGGCGGTGAACCAGTTGCTATATTTATCACAGGCTCTCGTGCGAAGAAGTTACGTCGTCTCGTGACGGTTACTCCCTGTCATCAAACCTAGACAGAGGCACAGTATGTTACTTTCTCTCTCGAACTTTGATATGTAGGCCTATAGTGTGCAAGAATGTGTAACTGTTGTTGGTTTCCATGTTAGTGAGAATCAGTGTGTCGCATTTTGTTTGTGAGCATCGCTAGTAAACTTTTTGTTTTGTTTTGTTTTGGTGTCTTTCTTCTTTTTTTAACCTCCTTTTTACCCCCCGCCACTGGCTCATTTATGGC
>JADBJO010002787.1:82874-85374 GCA_016801955.1 Conus betulinus | reverse complement strand
CCTGACCAACACTGCTGGTGCCTGTATCTCTCGGGCCTGGTTGACGCCGGGATATATTATGAAAGGAAGCGTAGAGTACAGCCCTACCTGGCATGTAGTCTCAGACCGAAATGGAAATCCGTAGCAACATCTTCATCATCCTCATTCTCATCGATCAGCATTAAAAAAAAAATGTCTCAAATTCTGTGGCCCTTCATGCCCTGCTCTCATGGTGACCTCAGTTTCGATGTCCTCTCCACGTCTGTGGCCTTGGTTTGGTTCCGTCGGGGTCACCGGTATCGGCGAGTCCATGGGGACTGTCGTTGGACGACGAACGTGGTGGCGCCCTCCGGAGGGAGAGCTCACTCACGCCGGCTCCGCGACTAAGCAATTATTGTCGTCAGTAGGGGGCTTAGTAGGTGGCGTCCTGCGTAAGTCAGATCAGAACAGGCGCCACTGAACACCACCAAGGTGACTCGGCATCAGTGCAGTTTCTCCTCTGGTGGGTTGCCTCTTGACGACTTGACATTGACTGCTCCCTGTGGATTGCCGGTGCCGGGGCTGCGGCGGGACCAGCCGGGCTGTGGCTGTGGACGGGGTGTCGGAATGAGCCGTGGGTGCACTGCCTCTGAGGTGGCGCAGAAGGTAGGACAGCAAAAAAAATTTTAAAAAGAATAAATAAATAAATAAAACAAAATAGAAATAAACTTCCTTTTCGATCATAACGATTTGTCATAACCTAAATCACTGAATTTTTTTTTCTTTTCAGCATCCTCAGGAAGAGTACAACATGTCAGATGTGTAAGTTGCGGCCTTAAATCTTGACAAATGTCACATATGTAAGGTCTGTTCACATCCGCTGCTGTGCAGGCAACGTGAGCCCACTTGTTGCACCTGGTGTTTTGACACTGAATCATATCCTCCTCATGGCTTTCACAGCAAATGCAGCATGTCCAGTCTTCATCTTCAGGGGCAGTTTTCTGGCTGGTGCTGTCTTTGCTGGCCTTTGCTTTGGATGATTTCTTTGCTCCGATTTGACTTTTAGAAATCTTTGATGCACTTGGTGATTCGATAACTTTTTTGGCTTGAGCAGCTAGATGTTCTTTGTATGGACTCGACGTTATCACAAAAGAATGTGACTGACTGCTGAGCCTCTTCAATAAGCCAGGTTTCTTCTTTGGAAAGGGAGAGAGATGTCTTTTGGCGAAATTCGTTTGTTAATCAAAGATTGTCCTGCTGAAGATTGTTCTGGTGTTTCTGAACGACTGACTGACAGGGGTTCACCACTGGAGCAGTTGATGGCTGGGGGACAACTGCTGGAGGGATCATTGCCGATCGAAAGACTGACACTAGTTGGGGGACAGTGGCTGGCTTGGAAATCGTCACTGACTGTGACACAGTGACTGGGTAAGGGGCCATCAGGCCTACCGGCTGGGGGACAATGGCCGCTCTGAGACTTTCACCTTCCTTCAGGCAGTAGCTTGATGAAGGACTGTTACTGGCTGAGGGGCAGCGGCTTGTTGAGGGACTATTCCTCACTGGAGTGAACAGCACACAATTGTAGTGGCCTACATCGGCTCTGAGTTTGACCAATTATAGATACAGTGCCCGTTCTCCTGCAAATTTGTCGAGGTTGTACTTGACAATACTCTTTAGATGTGCATCAACAACTATGACGGGCTTGCACAGAAAGATGAGAGGGCACAAAGTTCAAGTTCTCCGGGTAACTCTGTTGGGGCCGGACATCTTGATGAGCCGTTCTTCAATTGTTAAGTTGATCCTGCCACGGGGTTGATCGCCATTCAGGACATCCTGTCCCAGTCCTTGGTAATCCTCAATGTGAGCCATCATGAAATCCACAGTGTCTGCCCTCGGTTTATCTGCTCTCAGCTGCTCTCTGGTCTTTAGGCGAGCATCCTGTGGGCATCCATTGCGGTCTCGTTTTGCTGTTTGGAGATCTTTGTCCAGTCCAATAGCAATACTCCTGAACAAACATCTTCCATCAGGGTTAGTGTTCAACACTTTGCAAGTGCCTTCTGCAAAAAAATGACTCACATCTTTCTGATCTGGAGTCATTTTTCATACTCTCGTGGCTTGCCTTGGATCTGTGGTAACTTCTGGTGATTTGTCAGTATCTGCTTCAAAAGCTGGCGATTTTTCTGCATGTACTTGAAAGGACGCTGCTGTGGAATCACACTGACCTGTAGCGACATCCACAGTCAGTGTGTCTGCTTCAGGTGACTTTGCAGTGACACTGATATGAGGCACAAAATCAGTCACAGAAGACATCTCTCTTACAGGGCCAAATACCACATTTCTCAAAGCCTCGCACAGCGTTCTGTATACTTGCAACTTGACAATAGCTCTCGTTCAGCAGATGAGCCACTTGGTATACTGTGACAGCTTTTCGGAATTGTTTCGCATCCATATGGTGACTGCTCTGTTGTAGGCCTGTTTGAGAGGCTGGAAAAAGGAAACATCCAAAGGCTGCAGGCGGTGGCTTGTGTGTGGTGGGAGGGAT
>JADBJO010002787.1:75374-77874 GCA_016801955.1 Conus betulinus | reverse complement strand
TGTTTTGTCATGCAATTTGGAAATGTTTGGTCATGAAGTGTGGAAATGTTTAGTCATACATTGTGGAAATGTTTGGTCATGCAATGTGGAAATATTTGGTCATGCAATGTGGAAATATTTGGTCATACGGTATGGAAATGTTTGGTCATGCAAATGTGGAAATGTCTGGTAATCCGGTATGGAAATGTTTGGTCATGCAATGTGGAAATGTCTGGTCATGCAATGTGGAAATGTCTGGTAATCCGGTATGGAAATGTTTGGTCATGCAGTGTGGAAATGTTTTTGGTCATGCAATGTGGAAATGTTTGGGTCATGTCATGCAAAGTGGAAATGTTTGGTCATGTTTGGTCATGCGGTATGGAAATATTTGGTCATGCAATGTGGAAATGTTTGGTCATCCAATATGGAAATGTTTGGTCATGCAGTGTGGAAATGTTTGGTCATGCAGTGTGGAAATGTTTGGTCATCCAATATGGAAATGTTTGGTCATGTCAGTGTGTGTGGAAATGTTTGGTCATGCAATGTGGAAATGTTTGGTCATGCGGTGTGGAAATGTTTGGTGTATGTAGTGTGGAAATGTGTTTCCTGATGAAGTGTGGAAATGTTTGATCATGCAGTGTGGAAATGTTTGGTCATGCAGTGTGAAAATGAAAATGTTTGGTCATGCAGTGTGAAAAATGTTTGGTCATGCAATGTGGAAATGTTTGGTCATGCAATGTGGAAATGTTGGTCATGTAGGTGTGGAAATGTTTGGTCATGTAGTAGTGTGGAAATGTTTCCTGATGAAGTGTGGAAATGTTTGGTCATGCAGTGTGAAAATGTTTGGTCATGCAGTGTGGAAATCTGTTGGTCATGCAATGTGGAAATGTTTGGTCTGTACAGTGTGGAAATGTTTGGTCATGTAGCAGTGTGGAAAGGTTTGGTCATGTGCAATGTGGAAATGTTTGGTCATGCAGTGTGGAAATGTTTGGTCATGCAGTGTGGAAATGTTGGTCATGTAATGTGGAAATGTTTGGTCATGCGGTGTGTGGAAATGTTTGGTTATGTAGTGTGGAAATGTTTCCTGTGAGTGTGGAAATGTTTGGTCATGTAGCAGTGTGGGAAATGTTGGGTCATGTAGCAGTGTGGAAATGTCTGGTCATGTAGCAGTGTGGAAATGTTTGGTCATGTAGCAGTGTGGGAAATGTTTGGTCATGTAGCAGTGTGGAAATGTTTGGTCATGTAGCAGTGTGGAAATGTTTGGTCATGGTCATGTAGCAGTGTGGAAATGTTTGGTCATGTAGCAGTGTGGAAATGTTTGGTCATGTAGCAGTGTGGAAATGTCTGGTCATGTAGCAGTGTGGGAAATGTTTGGTCATGTAGCAGTGTGGGAAATGTTTGGTCATGTAGTGTGGAAATGTTTGGTCATGTAGCAGTGTGGAAATGTTTGGTCATGTAGCAGTGTGGAAATGTTTGGTCATGTAGTGTGGAAATGTGTTTGGTCATGTAGCAGTGTGGAAAATGTGTTTGGTCATGTAGCAGTGTGGGAAATGTTTGGTCATGTAGCAGTGTGGAAATGTTTGGTCATGTAGCAGTGTGGAAATGTTGGTCATGGTCATGTGGCAGTGTGGAAATGTCTGGTCATGTAGCAGTGTGGAAATGTTTGGTCATGTGGAAATGTGTGGAAATGTTTGGTCATGTAGCAGTGTGGAAATGTCTGGTCATGTAGCAGTGGAAATGTTTGGTCATGTAGCAGTGTGGAAATGTCATGTAGCAGTGTGGAAATGTCTGGTCATGTGTGGAAATGTCTGGTCAGTGTGTGTGGAAATGTCTGGTCATGTAGCAGTGTGGAAATGTCTGGTCATGTAGCAGTGTGGAAATGTTTGGTCATGTAGCAGTGTGGAAATGTAGCAGTGTGTTGGTCATGTAGCAGTGTGGAAATGTGTCTGGTGTGGAATGTCATGTAGCAGTGTGGAAATGTTGGTCATGTAGCAGTGTGGAAATGTTTGGTCATGTAGCAGTGTGGAAATGTTTGGTCATGTAGCAGTGTGGAAATGTTTGGTCATGTAGCAGTGTGGAAATGTTTGGTCATGTGGAAATGTTCATCATGTAGCAGTGTGGAAATGTTTGGTCATGTAGCAGTGTGGAAATGTCATGTAGCAGTGTGGAAATGTTTGGTCATGTAGCAGTGTGGAAATGTTCATGTAGGTCATGTCAGTAGCAGTGTGGAAATGTTTGGTCATGTAGCAGTGTGGAAATGTTTGGTCATGTAGTGTGGAAATGTCTGGTCATGTAGCAGTGTGGAAATGTTTGGTCATGTAGCAGTGTGGAATGTGTTGGTCATGTAGCAGTGTGGAAATGTTTGGTCAGTGTAGTGTGGAAATGTTTGGTCATGTAGCAGTGTGGAAATGTTTGGTCATGTAGCAGTGTGGAAATGTTTGGTCATGTAGCAGTGTGGAAATGTTTGGTCATGTAGCAGTGTGGAAATGTTTGGTCAAGCAGTGTGGAAATGTCAGTCAGT
>JADBJO010002787.1:17874-70374 GCA_016801955.1 Conus betulinus | reverse complement strand
TAACCTGCCACATCCACCCTTACCTCCCCCCCCCCCCCCCCCGATCATACCTCATCCCTCCCCCGCCAATGTTATGCCATCAATGAGCAGTCTTTGAAGTCACCGACGACAGTGAGCATAAAGACGTAGACCGGGTGAACACCCGTTTTCTTTTTCTCCCGCCCCTATCTACCCCTTTTCCAGGCAATCCACCCTTATCTTCCACCTCACCCATACCTCCTCCCACCCTCTCCCACTGCCCTAGTAGAAAGAGGCCTTAGGCGTCTTTGAATCGCTGTCAACGTTGGGAAGTCCTGTCTATCTGCACCCCCTCCCACTCTCCCCCCCTCTCTCTTTCTCTAACTTGTATTTAAATACTCGATCCCGTGTGAGTCTCTCTCTCTCTCTCTCTCTCTCTCTCTCTCTCTCTCTCTCGTGAGTACACGCGCACACACACTCATACTGTCTCTCTCTGTGATAAGGCGCCCACCGTCGGCGCACGCGCGCGCACACACACACACACATGCACACACTTGTTCCCACGGGAACGCACACATGCACACGCACTCACACACACACACATGCACGTACACACGCACGCACGCATGCATGCAAGCTCGTCGCACGCACGCACACACAATTTGTGATATAGTCTTCTTTAGGATTACTACTGTGTGCGTGATTTACAGAAAAACTGGGAAGTATTTAAGCAAAGGGAGATTTTTGTATGCGAACAAGAAAAACTTAAATTGACATACTTTCAAAATGCCTCATTCATAACAGGGCTGGATCACAGAGCTTTAAGGTGGGGTGCTGGTAAATGTTTTAGGCTGGGGTCCAGGGGCCGCCTAGGCTCCGGTGGGGGGACCAGGGGGGCAAAGTCCCCCGGCCGAAAATCGGTTTTTGACATTTTGAAAGCTGTTTTTGAGCCGGCCGGGGGGGGGGGGGGGGGGGGGGGGGGGGATGGGGGGGGTCAGGGGGGGGGGGTCAGGGGGTTGGGGGGTGCTGTAGTACCAAAGCACCCTCCCCCCCCGATCCGGCCCTGCATAAATATATGGTTGTGGCTTAGATGTATATGGTTGTGGCTTAGATGTATTGATGTATCTACGAGACTCAACCATAACATATCAATTTCAATTTTAACAATATTACAGATGTTATTACTATTTCTAACAGAATTACAGTTGCTACTGTATTGGAGAAAAAAGTCTTAATTTTAAAATTCGCCATTCTAATTCTTGTCCATGGTTTCTCCTTACATTACTGGCCAGAATTCGTTGCAGCAACTGATACACTACATACCAGTTGTACATTAACCAAAACAAGTATCAGTCTATGTACAGTGAAATAAAAAAGAAAAAAAGACCCATATTTCCCCTTCTCCCTACTCACACGTACGCGTGCACGCACATAATGTACTCACAGACAAATAAAACCAAAGTCTTCCTCTCTTCCTCTTTCTCTGTCTCTCTCTCGCTCTCTCTCTCTGTCTTTCGCATGCACACACACACAACACACACGCACACACACACACACGCGCGCGTGCGCACACACACACATACACCAACTGTGCCCATGCACATGCACATGCATATGCACTTCTGCACATGGACACACACCACGCACATACACCCTAACTGCATTGTTTTCCTCCATCATATAGTTCAGAATTGCTGGGAAAATGGCGTTGTTCCTCAAATATGGAAAGATTCAATAGTCGTTCCCATTGCAAAACCTGGAAAACCTATGAATGACAAAAACAGCTACCGCGCTTTAGCTCCCACTTCCAATTGTGGTAAACTTGTAGAAAAAAAAAATGTTTTAAATAGGCTCATGCACTTTTGTGAAAAGAACAATGTAATACCAATTAATCAAGCTGGATTTATGAAAGGAAGATCTACAGTTGAACACTTGGTTAAATTATCTACTCAAGAAAAAGAAACACCCGAAGGTGCTGGGGAGGACCCAGAGAAGCACTGCCCTCACCTGCCCTTTGAGCAGTCCTGTACCACCCTTGATGGCCTGCGCTGTATTGACAATGGGTACAGGCACGTGCAGGGCATCTACTCAAATAAACCGTCAGTTTTTGCTCGTAGGAAAAGTATACTCGCTACCTTCTTTGATGTTAAAAAAGCCTATGACCAAGTCTGGCACAGGCGCTTGTTATACAAACTTAAACTGATTGAAATATCTGGAAACATGTACAATTATATTAAATAATTTTCAAGTAATAGAAGTATGTTAGCCAGAAAAAGAAGACACTCAACACTCAGAAATCTAGACATGGGAATTCCGCAAGGTTCAATATTAGCACCCATTCCTTTTAACATCCTTATTCACGATCTCCCAAAAGCAGTCTCCAAAAATGTCGTTCTAGTGCAATACGCAGATGATATCTGAATGTGGATGAAGTAACTCTCAAAAAAATCAACCCACAAAAGAGCACAGAATTATGTATATCAAGACTATATCAAAGAGATTTAGATAGCATAGGGAACTATATGAGAGAAATGGTCTGTCCTTGTCCACTGAAAAAACAAAGTATGATGTTGTTTAATGCAGGAAGCAATCCAGAAAATTTACCAGTCTTAAAACCTCTAGGGGAACCTTTAGAATATAAACAAAATATTGAATTATTAGGACTTTTCTTTACTCCAAAATTATTTTGGAATATTAATTTTGAATATATATTAACAAAGGCTAGGAAAAGTCTGAATTTACTAAAGACCATAAGCAGACTATCCTGGGGAAATGGATTCAAAAAACTCTACTTCATCTTTCTACTGCTCTTGTTAGATCAAAACTTGCATATGGTCAAGAAGTGTACTTTAGCGCTCCAAAATTTCTTCTAAAAAATTACAAAGTTTGGATTGCAAAGCCATTAAATTTGCTCTCGGTATCGCTATTCATGCCTCAAACGCAAAAAGACATATAGAGAAGCTGGAATTTTGCCCCTTGATGATTATCGTGAACTAGCTGAATCAAAATTGTCATAAAATCGAGTGCTAGTGATAATTACATTCAAGAAGATTAAAAATTAGATCGGACACTGCTTTTCCAAAAAGAGCAATTACGATTAAATCGCAAGAAACAATAGCTACATATACTTCTGATTTGATTAATGTTCAAAAATAGATATTGAAGAAGTGGCTAAAAAAAACAATCTTCTTCCTCTATTCCATCATGGGAGATACCAAAACCTATTCTTGATACTGGTTATTCTGATATAAAAAAAAAGGGGGTAAATATTAACATCTTCACAAACTTAGCAAAATCACGTGTATACGAAATATATCAAAATCATTTTCAGGTGTTTACTGATGGTTCCGTTTTAGATCATGGAAATGTTGGTGCAGCATTTGTTATTCCTTCCCTTAAATCTCAAAGATCGTTCTTTCTGGGTAGCAATTTATCTATATTCACAGCCGAATTAGTAGCTATAATGATAGCAATGGAACTTCTAACAGATCTTCCCATCAACATCGCTCAGATAGTTTTCTTTGTAGATTCAAAATCAGTCCTACTTGCCCTTGACTCCTCTAATATATCGACACGACCTGACCTTGTGTTTGAAATTAAATATCTTTCACACTGTCTGGTGTCTAAAGGCATTATTATTACAGAATTTTGCTGGATTCCTTCGCATACTGGTGTACTTGGAAGTGAATTGGCTAATAGGGCTGCGAAAAAAGGTACTTAAAAAGCAGGGTCATTTTTTGAGTTGAAAATAAAACCGTCAGTAGTAGAATGTTATCGTGCCCTTGAATCGACTGCACGGAAGAGAGCCCAACAAATGTTGATACGTCTACCGATATTTCATCCAACCAATGGGAAGCTTTTCCAATAGACCTTGTATCAAGAAAAATGCTTGATCTTTCAGTTTATTATTCCAGACAAATATCTTCCCTTATAATTCGATTAAAGCTAAATGCTTTGAAAACAAAGTTTAGTAAAAATACTAACTGTATTTGTGGTAAAGAGATAACACTGAACCACATTTTGTTCAATTGTCACAAGTGACTACTTTCTTACCAACATCATTACGATCCAATACTTTTTCTGAAAAAAAAAAAAAAAAAAAAAACTTGCAAGATCTACTTTCGAATCATTCTCTGCTGATCGAAATTGCTGAATACTTAACACATAGTCCGATTGGGGTTTTTATTTAGATAGTTTTGAGCTAACTCATTTTGTTTAGATAGTGAAGGATTTGTGTTTTCTTGCCATATGTTAGTTTTTTTCCCCACTAAGCGTTGTATTTAAGATTATTGATATGTTTATTGTTCAGTTTAGACACACATACAAATACATACACGTACACACTCACATACAAAGGCCTACATTCATACTTACACAACACACAGGCTTATTCATTTAATCAGTCAGTCAGTCAGACACTCACACTGGCACTGGTCCAAAACAGCCCTCTAGAGAGTTAAACTGGACGTGCCCCAAAACAGCCCCCCCCCCCCCCCCCCCCCCCCCCCCCCCCCCCCCCCCGAGTTAAACTTGATCTGGCCAAATGCAGCCTTCTTTCTGGGGACTTAATCTAGTACTCGCCTAGAGCAGCCCCCCTAGAGAGTTAAACTGGACCTGGCCCAAACGGGGGCTGTTCTGGACCAGTCCCAGAATAATTCCCCGAAACGGGCAGTAGTGCTGTTCTGGACAGGTCCTGTTTAACTCCCGAGGTGGTGTGAGGTGGGGGACAGTTTTAGGCCAGTGACAGATTATTTCTCTATGAAGTGTGGGGGGATGGGATGTGTGTGTGTGTAATTTTGGGCAGGTCTAGTTTGTTATGGGCTATTGCCAGATCAACTCTCCAGGGTGGGCTGTTCTGGGACAGGTCCCGTTTAACTCTCCAGAGGGGCTATATTCTGGGCTGTGCGAGATTAACTCCCAAGGAGGAGGGAGGTGAGTTTGGGAGCTGTTTTGTGCCAGGGCCAGTTTAACTCTCCAGGGAGTTCTGTACCAGGCTCAAGCCAGATTAACTCCCCAGGAGATGGGGCGAGAGGGGCCAGGTCCAGTTTAATTCTCTAGGAGGGCTGTTCTGGGCCGGTGCCAGATTAACTCCCCAGGAGGAGGAGGGGGCTGTTCTGGACCAGGTTTAATTTAACTCTCCAGTGGTGGCTGTTTCCAGATTAACTCCCCAGATATCTTAGGGGGCTGTTCTGGGCCAGGGTCCAGTTTAACTCCCCAAGGGGGGGGGGGGGGGGGGGCTGTTTTGGGGCCAATGCCAGATTAAACTCCCCGGTGGCTGTGTTCTAGGTCCTTGGGGGGGGCTGATTTGACGCAAAGCCAGATTAACTCCCGGGACTTAATCTGGGACAGTAGCAGCCTGACTCCCGGGAGTCAAACTGGGAAGGGGGGGGGGGGGGGGGGGGGGGCAGTTTCACCACGTTACACACGGGGAAAGAAAGCAATCGAATGGTGTCGCCAGCAACCCACGGTGACTAATTGCTCCTGTAAGACTAACTGCCTCTGGGGGCCTGCTGCAAATGAAGCACTCTCTCCACGGGCGGCCCTCTCAGTACAGGCAGCTCTCTCCCACGCGACTGATGTTGACTCACCTAAAGGCACACTCACAGTGAATCGGTCTACTCACAGCCGAGACAGACAGCTCCGAGTCCCCTCAGCGTGTGAACATCGGTTATTCCACCCTGCCCCTCTTCCCTCCACCTTCTTCCCGTCCCCTCTCCCTCTACCCCACTCTCCATCCCCTCTCTCCATTCACTGTCCCTCTCTCACTCGCTATAATAGAAAAAGAAAAGAGCAGCCAGAGGTGAAAGACACCGAGTCGGGGTAGCCCTCGCCTCAATAAGGCGTTAACGATCCGCTGTGATGGGCAGACACATGGGCGCCACAGGTTTGACTGTCAAATTGCAACGACTTAAAAGTAAGACCGAAGAACGTGTGCCAACTGAAGAAAGAGACTGATCGATTCATCAGTTTTTAAGAGTCATTTGATTCACTTTGTTACTAATAAAGTTTAGGAGACATGTCTGGATATACTTTTGTATTCGTGTGAACCTGAACAAGAACAAATTTTATTGCCATATGAGAACCAGAGGTATTGTGGGGCACCTGTGTGTGTGTGTGTGTGTGTGTGTGTGTGTGTGTGTGCGCGCGCACGTGTGTGTGTGTGTGTGTGTGTGTGCGTGCGTGTGTGTGTGTGTGTGTGTGTGTGCGTGTGTGTGTGTGTGTGTGTGTGTGTGTGTTTTTTCATTCGGCCCTCAATAACAAGAATTAGACTTTTTTTTAAAAAAGAGTACACAGAGAGAGAAAAACACAAAGAAAACTGAAGGTAAGGAGCAGGAGGAGGAGGAGGAAGGGGGAGAGAAAGGGCAGGACTAAAGAGGGAGAGAGAGAAAGGGCAGGTGGGGGAGAAAGGGGAGGAGGGAGGGTGAATGGGGGTGGGGGGGGGGAGAAAGAACAGGAATAAAGCGGGAGAGAGAAGGGAAAAGGGAGGAGGGAGGGTGACTGGGGGGGGGGGGGGGGAGACAGAGAAGCACAGCGTGGGAACGTGTCGGTAAAGACACACGTACCCCGAAACTCGACGAGTTGTTGACACACACATGCTATCAGGCGACCCGCCTGAGGTGCGTCGGCGCCTGCTGTGTGCTCGCGCATCCCAAGGAGACGGACAGAGGAGCTGATGACACGAGCAGTAAAACTGCCACCACCCCCACCCCCCATCCCCTCACCCTACCACCCCTTCACCACCACACCACCACCACGCACTGCTCTCTCCCCTGCGCCGCCGTCACATTACCCTGCACCCGTCCGGTGGTCCGTACGTCTTATCGCCGGAGTGTGTCACCCGTGTCTGCTACCCCCGATCCGCGTGAGCTGCTTGTCGAACGGGGGCCTAATCCTCCTGAGGCTTGTGACGACATCGGCCCTCTCTCTCTCTCCCCCCCCCTCTCTCTCTCTCTCTCGGTGTCATTGTCACAATACTCCACAAGAACGTTGACTTAGGAGAGAGGGTGTAGGAGGGGGTGAGGAGTGGATGAGAACGAGAGAGAGAGAGAGAGAGAGGGGGGGGGGAGGAGGAAGAGAAGATGGACAGTGGTGAAGGAGGGGGTGGTAGTGGGTGAGAGAGAGAGAGAGAGAGAGAGAGAGAGAGAGAGAGAAGAGAAGATTAAGAGAAGATGGAGAGTGGTGAAGGAGGGGGTGGTAGTGGGTGAGAGAGAGAGAGAGAGAGAGAGAGAGAGAGGAGGAAGAGAAGATGGAGAGTGGTGAAGGAGGGGTGGTAGGTGGGTGACGGTGGAGGTAACAAGGAGTTAACAAAGGCACGAGGAAGGAAATGGGAAAAGGCAGGGGGAATAATGATGGGAAAGGAGGAGTGGGGGGGGGGGGGGGGGGGGGGCGAAGTGTCATTGTCGGCGTACGGGTTCGGATAACCAAGCCTAGCCCTGGGCCGGAATAGCCTAGTGGTAGTGCGCCGGACTCGTAATCCTGGGGGTGTGGGTTCGAATCTCGGCCGGGCCGTTTCGGTACAGGGGGATTTTTCCCTCTGAGTTAACATTGGTGCGGACTCCATTTTCCACACAGTCCTTCGAATGAGACTGTAAACCGAGGTTCCGTGTGTGAACGCACACATAATATCTTGCACACACGTCAAATCCCATCACCACTTTCGGAAGAGAAGGCCAGTTTAGTCGTTGGTATGTATGACACGTTACATATTGCATGCACCTTCCCTGAAGATGGAGTATGGCTGCCTTAATGGCAGGATAAAAAAACGGTCATACACACAAAACTCCACTCCCTTTGTTGGGTAGATGGGGTTAACCCTTGCCTGTCTCTACAGGGAGTGTCGTACGCGGAAAAAAAATAGCCTGGCATGAAGCGTGTTAATTTATTTTTCCCATCGATTCATTACGGTCTATTCATTTGTTTCCTTCTCCCCTCCCTCCCCACCTTCTCTTCAACAGTTTCAAGATTTTTCCCATCTATATTTAACAGTCAGCTGTCGAATTTTCCGCATCAATCAAAAACCTATGATATGTTATAATATAAAATAGCTGATCAATTTCGCTGATGTGCATTTTCGTCTTCACTATATTTCTTACAGCAGGAAAGTAGGTAGAGTCCATGATAAATGCTCATCGCGAAGAAGTCCACAGAATTTGGTGAATCCCGTTTAATTCTGTTCAATTTGTTTGTAGCCCGGCCGACCACGAGACGCCATACAGGGTCTGTAACCTCGTCAAAGTCAATTCCCCACACATTGTTGAACAAGTTTCTGTACAGAAAAAAAAAAAAAGAAAGACAGACAGAAAGAAAGAACGAAAGAAAGAAAGAAAGAAAGAAAGAAAGGAAAGAAAAAAAAAAGAAAAAAAGAAATATAGGGAAAAAATAGAAAAGAAAGAAAGGAAAGAAAAAAAAAAAAAAAAAGAAAAGAAAGGGGGGAAAAAGATTATGCCGCTTTCAAGAACGTAAATGGCGAGTCACACACAGCAATACACATTAGTGTAAACAAAAAAAGATAGATAGATAGATAGATAGATAGATAGATGGATGGACATATAGATATAAATAGAGAGACTGATAGATGGAGGGATAGGTAGAGAGATAGATGGATGGATGGATGGATAGATAAGATGGACAGATAGACGGATGGATAGATAGATGGAGGGACAGATAGATACATATAAATGGATGGATAGATAGATGGATGGATAGACAGTAATACACATTACTGTAATAAGATAGGTAGATAGATGTATAGGTAGATAGACAGATGTTATGGATAGATAGATAGATAGATAGATAGATAGATAGATAGATAGATAGATAGATAGATAGAAATAGATAGATAGATAGATGGATGGATAAATAGGTAGATAGATGGATAGATAGATGGATGGATAGATAGATATATAGACAGATAGATAGATAGATACATAAATAGATAGATTGATTGACTGATTTATCGATGATTAACTGATTGATTGACAGATGTGGAAAAACAAAAAGCTTATACCACTAACATATTTTCTTCCCGTTTTAAAATCCACTTCATCCTAGATACAAACAAGATCAATACATTTGACGACTGACTAATGCTCAAATGAATTGATTTGTTGATTGATGATTACATTCTCATTCGTAAATATTTGATTATCGACTTTTCAGTTCCTGAAAAAGATAAAAAAAAATTATCTGATCTAGGATTTTGTGGAAGAAAGATGTAACAGCAATTTCTGTGTGTCTGTCTGTGTTTTGATTTAGCTTTTACTCCTTTACTTTGAGTACTTTTCTTCTTCGTACACAGGCCATGAACTCATGTGGGCACCCCCAGTCCAAACATACAAGTCAAAACACAACCTACCTACCTAGACGTGGGCTGGATTTTTGCGTTTTATAGGTTTTTTTTTCCTTTTTATCACTCCAGGCCATAGGACAAACGTTCTCAGTCTTCATGGAGCTGGGAAGACAATTTGGAGATTAAAAGAAAAAAAAAAAAAAAAGCAGGCTGAAATGTAGGAGAGGCGGAATTAGGAAAAACCTGGAGAGAGAAAAAAAAGACAGCTTGACAGGAAATAGGAACCCCTTGCCACTTGATGACAGTGAACTTGATAGCTCCTGTATAAAAATAGAGAACTTAGTGCGCCTAGCGCGGATAGCCGACATGCCATAGCGCACTAACCCTCCCCCTGGCGCGATACCCTCTGCCACCTAGCTCTGCAGACCCGACAGTGGGCGCACTGACCCGTGCGTCAAGTCACTCACAAACATTGCTTCACGCAGAGAAACTGCCGCGCTTGAGGGTAGCGCGTCACCCGTCATCATAGCGGACAGAATGTTACACACGCTGGTGGAACTAATGGTGTGTACGCCAGTCTGGGGGCTTCCTGACTGATGTCATCTGCTTCGGGTGGCGCAAACTGCCGCCATTACTCCTACCTCTGTTAAGCTTTCAACGAGAGTCAAAGGCTGTAATACGGATTTTCAAAGGAAGGGGGTGGGGAGGAGGTGCTTACATTTCGGCAAACTCAGAGCAGAGCTGTTCTGGGCCAATGCTAGATTAACTTCCCAGGAGGAAAACTTTTGGACCGGGTCAAGTTAACACTCCAGGAGGCTGTTCTGAGCTGGTGCCAGATTAACTCCCCAGGTGGGGGGTTGTTTTGGGGCAGGTACAGTTTACCTCTCTAGGGGGCTGTTCTGGGCTGGTGCCAGATTAATTTCCCAGGTTGGGGGCTGTTCTGGGCCAGGTCCAGATTAACTCTCGAGGGGTCCTGTTCTGGACTAAAATCAGGTTAACTCCCCGGGGTGGGGGGCTATTTTGGCCAGGAACAGTTTAACTCTCTAGGGGGTCTGTTTTGGTGCAGGTGCAGTTTAACTCGGGGGGGGGGGGGGGGGGGGGCTGTTTTGGGGCCAGAGCCAGATTAGCTCTTCAAGAGAAGTGGGGGTAGGGGAGCCAGATCCAGTTTAAACTCTCCAGGGTGCTAATCTAGGCTGTTGCAATATTAACTCCCCAGGAGGGGGGGTGTTCTGGGCCAGGTCCAGTTTTACTGTCCAGGAGGCTATCCTGGGCCGGTGCCAGATATACTCCCAGTAGGGGGGGGCTGTTCTGGGCCGGATAGAATTAAACTCACCAACGGGGCTGTTCTGGGCTGGTGCCAGATTTACTCTCCAGGATGGGGGGTGGGGATGGGGGTCGGGAGTGTGTGTTCCAGATTATGTTCAATTTAACGCTCCAATGGGACTGTTCTCGTCCGGTACCAGATTAACTCCCAAAGATGGGGGGCTGTTCTGGGCCTTGTCTAGTTTAACTCTCCAGGGGGGCTGTTCCATGACGGTGCCAGATTAACTCCCCTGGAGGGGGGGGCTGTTCTGGGACAGGTCCAGTTTAACTGTCCAGGAGGGGGAAGGGGTGGGGGAGAGAGCTGTTTTGTGTCAGGGCCAATTTAACTCTCTAGGGAGGCCTGTATCAGGCTGGAGCCAGATTAACTGGCCAGGAGAGGGAGGAGGAGGGGGTTGCCCTAGGCCAGGCTCACTTTAACTCTCTAGGGGGGGTGTTTTTGAGCCGGTGCCAGATTAACTCCCCAGGAGGGAGAGGGGGCTGTTCTGGGCCAGGTTTCGTTTAACTCTCCAGTGGGTGGCTGTTCCGGTCCGGTGCCAGATTAACTCCCCAGATGTCTTAGGGGGCTGTTCTGGGGCCAGGTCCAGGTTAACTCCCCAAGGGAGGAGGGGGGCTGTTTTGGGCCGATGCCAGATTAACTCCTCCGGGGACTGATCTAGTCGTGTTGGGGGACTGATTTGGCGCAAAGCCAGATTAACTGCCGGGGGTTAATCTGGGACAGTACTAGACTGACTCCCGGGAGTTAAATTTGGGACGGAGGGCACGTTACACCGGTACTTTGAGATACTGGTTTCTGGTTGTCCCAGCTCATGGCTCTTTAAGCTTATAAAAACCAGGCATCAGCAGTCACTTTGTTCTTGTTGTCTCAACTGGTGGAAATGCTTTCAGTACGGGTTTGGCAAAACCTGGTATCTTTGAGATACTGGCTTCTGGTTGTCCTTGATCATGGCACTTTCAGCTGTCGAAAACCAAGTATCTTATGCGTGTTTTGAATTGTATTGTTTAAACGTAGCACAAGTGATAAATGCAAGTTCAAGAAAATGCTTTCAGCAGAAATTTTAATATTGATTTACATTGTGTAAAAGCTTTGAGGCGTTCACTTAAATTGTTTTCATGCTACAGCAGCTGAACGTTTAAAAAAATCGTCTCCTGTAAACTTTCCGAAAATTGAGATACTTGGTTCTGGCAGTCAGCCCTCGATATACTTGTGTGACTGTGGGGAGGGCGAGAGGAAGGCATGTGTGTATGCGTGTGCGCGCGCGCATATGTGCATGTACTTACTTTCAGGGCGGGGGTGAAATAATGGATGCGGAAGAGGGTGATGAGAAGTTTGGAAGGGTGGGGGAGGTGGGGGGGGGGGGGGGGGGGGAGGGGAGTGAGCATTCGAGCACGTGAAGAAAAAAAAAATGCTGTTGCTTCTACAATTACTACGATCTTTAGTTGCGATTTAACCAGGCATTCCCCGACGTGTGAACACCGAGTGACGCTGATGCACCCATTACATTATTTTAAAAACCAAACGAAAACCGGCAGCATCAATGGTCATCGTTTTTTTTTTTTTTTTTTTTTGTTTTTGCTATCTCAAAGCCAAGAAACAGCTTAGTGTATGCAGTATCACAGTTCTTGTCCTTGTTGGAAGCCTCCTAAAAAGCCACTTTCGTTCATTTTCATTGAACATATGTGTGTGTGTGTGTGTGTGTGTGTGTGTGTGTGTGTGTGTGTGTGTGTGGCCTTCTCTCTTCCGAAAGTTAGTGATGGGATTTGACGTGTATGCAGAGATGAGAGAGAGAGAGAGAGAGAGAGAGAGAGAGAGAGAGAGAGAGTGACAGACAGACAGACAGAGAGAGAGAGATGGAAAGATGGGCGAGTGTGAAAGAGAGAGAGTGAAGAGTGTGTGAGAGAGAGCGTGAGAGAGAGTGTGTTTGTGTGCTGCGCGCACGTGTGTGCGCAAGAGAGAGAGAGAGAGAGAGAGAGAGAGAGAATGAGAGAGAGAGACAGAGAGAGAGAGAAAGAGACAGAGAGACAGACAGAGAGAGAGACAGACAGACAGACAAAACAACCAGGAAACCGTCATCCAGATGAACACATTTATTTTTCATAGTTACAAGAAAAATGGTCTGCAAGGGTTTTTTTTTTTCAATCGCTATAGTGGAAAAGAAATATCTGCTAAACCTCGAATCAAATTACCAACCAACCATAAAATCAAAACAGCTGCACACACTTTCATTATTTTTTTAAAAATTTTTTATCAAAGTAAAAACAAAATTTTGTCACTCGCATACACACACACAGAGCGAGCCAGCTGCACGCATTTTCCCTTGCAAATTTCTTTAAAAGAGACGATAAGTTCTTGTAAACCGACAACTAGTCATATGCATGCATTATTTTTTTGTTCCCGTAGACCAGCAAACAATCAGCTGCATTCGATTTCAACGACACTGCGAGCCAACAAGAGGCCAGCTGCATACATCATCTTCGTTTCATCGCGTCATTGAAATTAAAGAACTACATAAAAAATATTTGATACAAATGACAATGATAATCAATCGGGAGTAATAACTTCGCCAGCTGATTGCGTGTCAATTGTTTTCATTTTCGTTAAAAGTAATAGTACTCTTGATAAAAAATATTGATCATAGTTCTGCTAGTGCTGTTGCTGCTAACTGGCTACTTTGATTGCATCTGTTTACATGGTTCTTGAAAGCAAACAACTGCGAGTAATATCGCAATTTATATTATCACTACAAGCCAACAGCCAGTGCATGCATTGCACATGCCCTCAAACTGCCAGCTGTATGTTACCTCATTGTTGTCATCATCGTCATCACTCAGCCAGCTGCATACCATATTGGTTGATATCGTTTACAAACTGCCAGCCACATGTATTGGCGTTGTTTTTATGGGCCAGATGTGCTTGCCAAAACAACAGCCCGCATATAGACTCATTTTCTTTTTCATTCATTCACGAACTCATTTTCGCCGTTCATCTGAACACACACACACACACACACACACACAAAAGGCACAGTCACCAAACAAAAAAACAACAACATCAAAAACCAAACCAAAGCAAAAAACCACCAGACCAAACCAACCCAACCACCCGCCTGCCATCTTCACGTCAACCGCGGCCCCTCCCCCTCACTGCAAGTCCACCGAGATTTTCTGCCCGGTGTTGGTCAGGTTCTCCCGCACCAGAGTCCTCAACCCGGGGCCCCACGGCACCGCAGAACAGGAGCGGCGACCGTTCATGGTGACGCTGTTCCTCTCCTCAGGAGCGCGAACAGCTCCAGCTGCGGCCCGGGTCCTTGCGCCCTCAGCTTGGCGACAGGGTTCCCGTGCTCCTGGCGCTCACAGCCGCACACCACGAACTTGATGCCTCCCAGCGTGATGCTGGAGCACCCTCCTCCCAGGATGCCGTTGGACCTCATCGCCCCCACCAACTGCCGGACTTTGCCTTCCTCTTCAGGTCGGATCCAGAAGTTGGGGTGTGCGTTGAAGCGGGTGAGGTTGTAAGGGGTGATGGCGTAGATGGCGGCGTAGTAGGCACTGGCCCCTCCTCCGGTCTTGCGCTGGAGCCCGTGGGTTAGTATGTCCAGGTACGTCTCCCACACCAACATTCTAAGGTCGGTCCTCGGACACCTCGGGATCCTCGGGGTCCTCGGGTTCCTCGAGGTCCTCGGGGTCTGGACGTGGACGTGGCCGTCTCCGCAGCTTCTGGTCTAAAGCACACACAAGAATATATATAATTTTATTTTATTTTATTTTATGTTTTATTTACTTTTTTTTTGGGGGGGGGGGGACGGGGTTTTATACATGTTTCGTAGATCGCGCGTGCACACGTACACACACACACACTCACTCGCGTACTAGAGTACACATACCCTCGCACATGCACACCCATGAGTACATCCGCATGTATACAAATGTTTGAACACATGTGTGCGTGCACTCGCACCACACACACACACACACACACACACACACACACACACATATATATATATATATATATATACCAGCTCAGTTGTATGGTTACCACGAGGAGGAGAGATACGAAACACTTCCTGATCACAACCACGATCAGTTCTGATGTTCTTGCTCGAGATGACAGGGACGGGGGAGAGAGAGGGAAGGAAGGGGAAAGGGACGGAGAGAGAGAGGGAATGAAGGGGAAGAGAGAAGAGACGGGAGAGGAGCGAGAGGGCAGAGAGAGAGAGAGAGAGAGAGAGAGAGAGAGAGAGAGAGAGA
The DNA here is from genome assembly GCA_016801955.1 of Conus betulinus. Taxonomy (NCBI): domain Eukaryota; kingdom Metazoa; phylum Mollusca; class Gastropoda; order Neogastropoda; family Conidae; genus Conus; species Conus betulinus. The sequence goes on along the minus strand of JADBJO010002787.1, from coordinate 55,556 downwards.
GAGAGATTTAAAAAAAAAGTCGTAGCGTCGGTTTTTTTCGATTTACGAAGAGCCGTCACCTTCACAGAGACGGCGACGACAGACGGTTCAGAACACTTTCTCACTATCAACCTATCACCTATCTCGAAGTCTTGAGGACCGTTGAGGCGCCACAGAAGACTTCGCAACCAGCTTCCTCTACTCCTCCTCCGTTTCTCAGACGCTCTGAGGCAGCTGCTGAGAGTGAGGCCAGTCTATCATTGATGTCCTCCCATCTCTTTGTCTTCCTCTCCTTCTGCCTCCTCCCACCGTTCCTCGTAGAATGGTTTTTGGCAAGTCTTGTGGAGCTAGATATATGACCATACCATCTCACTTTCCCTTCTTTTCACCGTGGACAACAGGCCTTACTCTGGTCTGGACCTCCAAGTTGGTAATAAGGTCTTTGTATGAGATGTCAAGAATCCTTCTCTCAAGTTCAGCATAGAATATGTAAAGTCATTGGTTCCAGTCTCCGATGGTTCCTGGCAAGGGCGAGGTGTCGCTTTGCTCCTCACGGCAGAGGCATCCTGCAGCAGCATTGCTATGCTCATGTCCCGACCTTCTCCGCGGTTGAAGAAATTAACATGTCACATGGAGCACGTGGTTGACTTTGTCGTGGAATACAGAGAAGTAGGCCATTGCTTTCCCTCTTCAGACAAGGCTGGTTTCGCTTTTTCAAAGGAACAGATTCAGTATGTTGTTTTCTATCCTTACTGAGCCTGTATCGCGTTGCCTGTCGTATCACTTCGATGTACTGGATGTTCTTTGCGTTTTGGGAGGAGGAGGAGGAGGAAGAGGCACGAACTCGATGTGCAGGCGTAATGGGAATATGCAGGTGTGCTGGCCTCTTAACGTTTTGTTGATGGTTTTTGAGACCCTTCCTGACGAAGCTCCAGGTAACGTAAGCCGAGACGACGATACTGCTGACGCGGGTGTCCCACTTGCTGCGTTGCCTTGCTCAGGAACACTCGCCTGTTAGACTGCGCGTGTGCGATATGGAACTTGTGGCCTTGAAGTTTCCAGGCTCGGCGGTGTAGCAGACTTCCTTCTGGTAACGTGCACGACTCGGGATGCAACTCCGATGGTTCATTCTCGCAGTCCCCCCCCCCCCCCCCCCCCCCCCCCCCCGCGCATCTCGAGGGTGTTCGAGTTTCGTCGAAAGTGCACATCATCAGTACAGATCGCCTTCCTCTGCGTGTGTGCTTCCGATCCAGTTGACGTATCGGCCGTTCAAGTCGGTATGAAACTAATGGCCGTCTTGGGCTGGTGAACTGTGAGGGGTAGTGGGATGCTTGCGAGTCTGAACATCGTCCCTCAACAGCAGTGAAAGTGGAGGGCAACTTCTGTCCGGTTGCACAGGGAGTTGGGGGGGAAAGATTTCCTTTCGTACCCCCCCCCCCCCCCCCCCCCCCCCCTTTTGGGTACAAGAGCCTCTTTCAATCCAACGGCATTGCATGTTTCAATGTCATGATATTCTGTGATCGAACCGTCTTCGAAATTTGATCGATGAGGTTGAGGATGATGAGGATAATGGCACGGATATCCATTCCGATTTGAGACTGCATAACAGGGCTGTACTCTACGTTTACTTTGATAATATCCCTGCGTCAACCAGGCCCGAGAGGTACAGACTTGCAGTGTTGGTCAGAAGATATGAGCAATATTCTCAGAGATGCATCTGTTTAGTGGATGAAACTCCACTGCGAGGTCCCAGACTTCCCGGCTGAGCCCGTGGCAAATTCAGCTCTGGGCAAGAGCCGGTCGGTGCAGAAAACCCACACATGGCTCTCATGGGAATAGAACGCATGACCTCCCAACCGGGAGTCTGCGACGCTAACCACTCCCCACGGTGGCTGGTAGTTTTCAAAATCCAAAGTAACAGCAGCACACAAAAAAAAAAAAAAAAAAAAAAAAAATGAACAAGTTGACTGTGGCTGCTCAACCCGAAGAAGAAATCTTTGTTGCGCTCAGAGGCTACGGTTACAGCGCCGGCTCGTAGCCCCGAGGCTACGTTCAAAATTGTGTTTTGAGAGCGTCTGACAAGCCCTAAGCCTAAGTCTATCCCGACTCTAACCATTAATCTTCCTCTTATCTGAATCAACCCTAACCGTCAGCTAACAGACATTTTCGTTTTTGTTTTCTTGAAAGTTTTTTCTGACCTCCTGCTGTGCAAGATACTTGTTACCGCGACCCTCTCTGATGGCGATATTTTTGGGCGAGAGCCCGCAACCTCAGCTACTGCGGATTATTGGTTAGGAACGCGAAAGTCGACGTTATTCGACTGGTAGGAAGAACCATCAGAATTAGTACCCGCACTCACCTTGTCGTAAAGGAGAAAACCAGGAACAGTGTAACTGATGGGGACGGGATTGTTGAAGGAGCTGAACCTGACCAGAACAGACTTCTGCTTTGGTAATGGAGCGACTATCCTTTGTTTTTTTTTTTTCTTTTGCTTAACGAAACTAAACAGCGAATGATCAGAGGAGCGCGATGTTTATAGGACGAGGGCTGAGAAGAGTTCACTTGATTGGGAAGATCGACAGCTACAGTAGAACTGGATACGGATAACAAATGAGCAGAAATAGCGGAAGCAGCAAGGAGCGTGAGGCACGAACGAACAAGCGAGAAAGAGGGGGGGGTGGGACGGTGGGGGGAGGGTGGTGGAGGGATGGGAGGAGAGCAAGAGGGGGAGGGTGGGGGGATGGTGTATGGAAGGGAGGGAGGGCGAGAGAGAGGGGGAGGGTGGTGGGGGGATGGGAGGAGAGCAAGAGGGGGAGGGGTGGGCGGTGGGTGGGGGGGGATGGTGTAGGGAAGGGAGGAGGGCGAGAGAGAGAGGGGGAGGGTGGTGGGGGGATGGGAGGAGAGCAAAGGGGGACAGGTGTAGGGAAGGGAGGAGGGCGAGAGAGAGAGAGGGGGAGGGTGGTGGAGGGATGGGAGGAGAGCAAATGCACAGTTGTAAAGAAACATCGGAACATACGAGCAAATGCACATTAATCAATAGAAGTGGGGGTGTGTGTGTGTGTGTGTGTGTGTGTGTGTGTGCGCGAGACTGTGTGTGTGCATGCGTGCGTGCGCGCGCGTCTGTGTGTGTATGTGCGTGCGTGCGAGTGTGCGTGATGTCAACTGACCTAAAACGGGCCAACTATTCAGACCTGGAGGGATCATTAATATTCATTAGCATCTCTACACTGAGCCATTCGAACTGTCCCCGAGTTTCACAAGAGAACGATCGTACACGACTAAAACAACACGGAAGTTCGCGATATCCATGATAAAAACGATGCAGTACACACACCATGCGAGAGAGCGACAGTTGTCCTTTGTGTGTGTGCATGCGTGTGTATGTTTATGTGTGTGTGTGGGAGGAGTGAGTGTGTGTGTGTGCGTGCGTGCGAGAGAGAGAGAGAGAGAGAGAGAGAGAGAGAGAGACAGACAGACAGACAGACAGACAGAGAGAAAGAGAGAGGGGGTGGGTGAGAAAGAGGAGGATGAAGAAGAAAAAGGAGAGAGAGAGAGACAGACAGGGAGAGACAAAGAGAGAGAGAGAGAGAGAGACAGAATGAAAGACAAGACAGACAGGAGAACCTGAAAACAGTTCCATCTCTGCAGGTTCTACCTTCCAGCAGCGTCATCCGGGCTAGCTATGTGAAAACCATCGTCAAACAAGCAAATCACCTACCTTTCCCAAGACGGGCCCAGATCCCCTCATCCTCCAGGAACTTTTTCAACAATCACTTTGGGCGCGGTCTTCTTCTTCCTCGTCCACCTCCGCTTCTGCCCTACCCTTCTGCGCCCCTTCTTCTGCACGGATCCCACGGATCCCACGCCCACGCGGGCTGTGCTCCACGGATTCCCCCACCACATGGGCGCGGTGCCACCAATTCAACCACCACTCCTTGTCAGTATCGTTTATGTCCTGCTCGTTGAGCCGCGGCACGGTGCTAGGGTGGACCGTGCTAGGGAGGCCCAGGTCGTAGACCCTCTGCCCATCAGCATTGACAGGCTGCGGGGTCTCCTCCGAGTGTGTCCATATCTGTGGGGCCTCGGAGCGTTGTAGTACGTGTCTCTTGGGGAGATGACATCTGCAACATACCGACGGCGTAGGTTTTGAATGTTCTGCGAAACAACAGGAACATCAAGTACGAAGATTCTTTTCTCTGCTGTCAGATATAGGATGAAACAGGCCCACATACGGAGATGAAAGCTCCTTGAATGAACCGATCCGCCTCTTTGGCCTAGGAACACGTAGTGAGACAAAATCGGCCAACGCTTGGTCTCCTACTGAAATGCTATGCCACATTATTATCATAGAAAAAAAGGAATAGAAAGAAATCCACAGCAATACCCTATCAAAAAAAAAAAAGCATGGGTGAAGACAATCAGAGCTCCTTTATCTATAGCCGGAAAATCAGTTTATTCGTTCGTTCGTTTCAACAAAACCATGAAATATACACGGCGCACTTTTGAAAAGAAAATGTTGACATTGAAGACTATCATCATACGCCATTCATACGCCATTCATACATCTCCCCAAGAGACACAGTGCCACCACAACCCTCCGAACCCCACAGACATGTCCGTGGACCACTCGCAAGAGGATACCCTGTCCATGGACCACCCGGAAGAGGAGACCCTGTCCGTGGACCACTCGCAAGAGGAGACCCTGTCCGTGGACCACTCGCAAGAGGAGACCCCGCAGCCCGTCAATATATGCCAGAAGACACGAGTAAATCAGCAGAAGAAAGGAAAAAAGATGATGAAACATCAGTTACTCAGCTACTGGAAGAAATGAAAACAGAACATAAACCAACTGACATTAGGCGTCTAGGGTCAGTGACAAAGATTCCCAGAGAATACGACCAACGAGACTAAGCTTTACCTCAGAGACAATCAGAGATGATGTACTGAAAGAATTCCATAGGGCACGGAGGAAAACGGGAAAGACAGATGGAACAGACAGTCAAATCTGTAGTCGGATAGTTACCCGAAAAGACTTGACCCCACAGGAGAGAAAATGAGGAAGATGCTCTGTACCAGGAATTGAAAAGAAAACGGGATGAATCACGGGCATCGGGGGACGAAATTGCCCACTGGATAAGGAAGAACGGGAAAGTAATCAACGTCGGCAAGTACCCAGCCGGAAAAGCTGACAGGGAAAAAGAATTGAAGAATAACAGTGGAAAGACTGTAAATAGTTTTAATCATAATCATATTCAAAACTTAAGTTCATTTTCCTCAGATTCAAGTTTTTCAGATACAGTAAAGGAAGGAAATTTTTGGAAAAATTATATCTGTTTATACACCAACACGGACCAGTTCATGAACAAACGTTCTGAAATGTTAGCACCGATTGATATATACAAACCTGATATAATTGGTATAATCGGAAGTAAAACCTAAGACCAAGAGATACAGTATAGAAGAATGTGAAATAACATTGATTATCAGGTTTTTCATAACCTGAATGAAGAAGGCAGAGGTATCGCACTATATGTTCGAAATGAGCTCAAGCCATCAACATGTGATACAATCACAAGCACTTTCTCAGAGCATATATTCGTTGAATGCCAACAAGAGAACGGGAACGTCCTCCTCATTGGCCTCATCTACAGAAGCCCAAATAGTACAGCTGAGAACACGGAAAAACTAAATTTGATTTTGAAAATAGATCACAAAGCTTCTCATGTACTGCTAATGGGGGACTTCAATTTCCCAGAGATTGATTGGAATTTAGAAAGAAGTGATGCAGGACCTGGGCACCAAGCAACATGCTTCTTGAGAGCAACCAAGGATGCATTTTTTACTGCAGCACCAGAAAGAACCAACAAGATACAGAGAGGGACAAAAAGCCAATACGTTGGATCTTGTCTTTACCAATAGAGATGACATGATCAATGAGATTAAAACTGAAGCAGGACTTGGAAAGTGATTATTTGTCCCTCCTCATCAACTTATCCTGCTCTTTTGAAAGCACTCGTCAAGCCCCAAGATACAATTTTCAAAAAACCGATGTAGACAAACTCAAAAGTGAACTTGCCTCCATAGAGTGGGAAAAAGAAACAGAAAATTTATCAGTCAATGAAACATGGGAGAAAAAATCAAAGCCCATAACTATAATGCAATAGAAAAGTCAACGCCATTAACACATAGTTCAGGCAGGAAAGGAAGAACTGGATGGACAGGGGCACACTGAAGTCAGTTAGGAAAAAGCATAGACTTTTCAGAAGATGGAAGGAAAAAAAGCCGGGAAAGAATATCAGATTTATAAAACAGAGAATAACCGCGCGAGAAAGGAATGTCGTAGGGCTCAAAGAAACTTAGAACGCAAAGTGGCAGAAGAAGCAAAAGACAAACCCCAATGCTTTTGGAACTTTGTGAAGTCAAAAACATCATCAAGACCAGGAATATCAGATTTGAAAAGGAAGATGGTTCAAAGACCAAGAATGACAAGGAAAAAAAGCGGAATTATTAAATCATTTCTTTCAAAGCGTCTTTACCATTGAAAACTCAGGACCGCTCCCTGATCCACCAGTGTATGACTTTAAGAAACCGCTCACAGATATTATGATTAAGCCTGATATGGTTCGCAAACTGCTCGAAACTCTCAAAAATGGCAAAGCCCCAGGTCCAGATGGTATACCACCTAGCATTCTGGCAAGCGCCGCTACCGAACTGTCTCAACCACTGGCACACCTTTTCAGTCTGTCTATAGATACAGGTCAAGTTCCTAAGGATTGGAAGAGGGCAAATGTCACACCAATATTTAAGAAAGGAAGCAAAATGATGCCAAGCAACTATATACCTGTAAGTCTGACCTGTGTTGTCTGTAAGGTTATGGAGAAGATTGTTCGAACGCAAGTCATGGAACACTTACAGAAAAATTCACTGATCAGTCAAGACCAACATGGCTTTGTTCCAGGAAGGTCGTGTATTACGCAACTGCTGGAAGTCATGGATACCTGGACAGACATTATTGATGAGGGAGGTAGTGTTGACATCACACCGCGCCCAGAGTGATAGTTGAAAAATTCCTGGTGGAAGAGGGGATCTGGGTCCGTGTTGGGAAAGGTAGGTTAGGGTATGGGCATTGTGTATGGCAGCCATACCAGAAAACACTTTGCAGAGAAATAGAAGATGTGCAGCGCCGAGCAACCAGACTACTCAGCCATTTGAAAGACAGACCTTACTCAGAGAGACTAAAGGTACTAAATTTACCAAGCCTAGAACACAGACGACTCAGAGGGGACATCATTGAAGTTTTTAAATATCTGAACGGCTACTATAAAGTAAGTGCTCCTGTCTTCAAATAGCTACTACCACTGACCTTAGGGGAAATTCTCTGGAACTGCAGAAGCAGAGATCAAGAATAAATATCAGATCAAATTTTTTTTCCCACAGAGTGGTCTCCTGCTGGAATGGTTTGCCAGACAAGGTGGTCGCAGCCCCTTCGCTGAATACCTTCAAAAGTCTTCTGGACCAACACTGGAAACATCGAAAGACGGTTTACGAGCCCGAGTGTTTGACTTAAATTAGGGACAGGTACATTCCCACTAATGTGTAATCTTTAGATAACCAAACCAGAACCAATGAACAGGCCCAAAAAGGGCCTCAAACGTTGCATCAAGTCAAGTCAAGTAATCATTAGTAGACCTGTGTTGCACAACTTGAGAACAACAAACGCCAATAGAAATTCAGGTTAAATGGAGACATTCACGGTGTCCAACCAGAGGTCGATTTAGTTAAGTTTTTTCTTAACTCTTTTATTTTTGTGGAGAATAGAGCCAGGACAGGACCTGACCCAACCAAAGGAACAGATCAAAGGAAAGGAACATCGTTCGGATTAGATCACCGCGGAAAGGAACGTCGTTCGGATTAAACGGAAAGGAACGTCGTTCGGATTAGACATCTCCGCGGAAAGGAATGTTGTTCGGTGTAGGTAACTCCGCGGGAAGGAACGTCGTTCGGATTAGAAAACTCCAAAGTACGAAAATGAACAAAATAGTACCACATGATGTCTATCATGCATCACAGTAACAATTCATATATGTCAATCATACATCACTCACAGCCAGATGCACATTCTCAGCATAAAAAAAAAAGGAAAATAGAAGAACCAGGAAGCCATTTGGATATACGGAATTCATAATGAGAATACTCACAAACACACACACACACACACACACACACAGAGTCTCTCTCTCACACTCTGCGACCGTGTCCGTTCTCTCTCTCTCTCTCTCTCTCTCTCTCTCTCTCTCTCTCTCTCTCTCTCTCTCTCTCGTCTCTTCTCTGTCTCTCGTCTTTCAGCGCCTTTCTGTCGCTTTCCGCTTTAGCATGACATAACAGTACATTAAAAAAAAAAAAAAAAAGGGAGGGAAAGGTCACTGTACCTTCGGTCACTGTTGGCAATCTTGGCAGGCAATACAAACATCTGCCTTCGAAACGGATTACGTTGTTTCCCTCATGCAGCTAGTGAAGAGTTTTCCTATCTATAATATATTTTCTTAATTTCATCTTCCCATTTTTTTTCATCTTCAACCTCCCCCTTAAGTCCAAATCTGTGCCAAGTCATTGCTATGATGACAGAGTTGTTGGCCTGCGCTTGTTTTCCCCCACTATTAGATTGTTCTTTGTATTCGTCTGACTTTATTCAAGTTTAAAAGGCTGTGCCAATCTTGAATAAAAGTTACTCTGTGTTAGGTTTTCTTATGGGAGCAAAAGTTACTACTCTACTTGTTTACCTTTTATTGTTGACTGTTCCCTGCCTCTTCTCATTTTCAATATCGTTTCAATTAAATCGAGGTTATTTGTATTCGTTTCTGTCAGTCTTTGTGTTTGTCTTTTGATCTCCCTTGCATCCTTGGGTGGATCCTCAAGCGTAGGCTCAAATATTGTCCCCTACATTTTATATACTGTTTGCATAATGTCTTCAGTTTTTCAGCAACTTTTTTTCCTCCCCCCACACTTTTGTTTTGTTTCATTACTACTGCTTTGGGGGTGCTGTTGGATTTTTTTGAATTCTTGGTGGTGAGAACACCACAGTATTATGGACTGTGGTGTGTGTTTATTTGACGCCAGGAGCACAGAAACAACCATCTATGTCTCCTTGATGAGTCCGATCCAGCGGACGACGTGTCTAGAAGCCGACAATGCAAACTGATTTGCCTTTGAGAAGGATTAAAATGATTTGCCTTTGAGAAGAATTAAAATGGTTTTTATCTGTACATACTTTTTAATCTCCTACACACTGTAGACTGTATTCTTAGTGAAGAGGTACTCAAGGGTCGTTTTCTTCAGTCACTATCATGAAGTCATTGGAAACTCTAGCTACTAAAAAGTCTATACAAGCGCTTTCGTCTGATGATTGCACTTGGCCAATATTCCGTATAAGCAGCCACGATTAAAGCATCGACTTTCACACTTCGGGTGGTGTCCATTCGACCAGAAGGAAGTGGAACATTTCGTATTTCCAACACGGAAAAGCAGGAACAGAACGCATTTGCAAACTTGGTCGGTATTCAAACGAATAGTTGAACTGCTCTCCGATTTAAACCATTCTTCCAAAATTCCATTGCTCTTCAGATTAAAAAAAACAAAAACAAACACAGAATCGGCTTTCCTGCACGTAACCGGCGCATGTTGATAACTCCAAACTATGTTGATTACTGTTGATAACTCCAAACCATTGGCTTGCTGCGAATCGCCCAGCAGAAAAAGCCAAAACACAGAATAAACAGGGCGACATTGTTTGTCCAAAACTAATCGTGTACTTACTTACAACACCAAATCGCCTAGCAGAACTGCCAGCACACAAAACAGGGAGACACTGTAGTGTCCAAACGATATGTTGCTTACAACAACAAATCGCCGAGCAGAAAAAAAAATAAACAGAAATGCCAAGAAGAACCTCACAGATAAACATGAATTATTAACTAAAATATGAATTTGATGGATAATAGGACCGAGCTAGCCTATGACTGGACCAACGGTCACGAAAAAAAAAACAACAAAACATGCATACAGAAGGGGCGTACAAAGCCTAAAAAGGCCAAGTTGTTTTTGATACAACGCTCCTGATCCTGATCCTGAATACACAGCACACAGAACGAATAGCGTGGATGTCTCCGTCTTTGCTCTGTGTGCTCTCTGTTGGCATTTTCAGCTACGCCATTTTGTGTCGGCGAAAATCCTCTGGAGTTATGGGCATGCAATTATATCTTAGTTATGGAAGCAAGAGTTATACTACTTAATTATCAATAACAGATTTTTTTTTCTCCATTGGTCGGCTCATTGTCAAGGAACATTATTAAAAAAAAAAAAAAAGTTTGATTTTCAGTTAAAAAAAAAAAAAAGGGGGGGGGGGGGGGGGGGGGGGGGGGGGGGGGGGGGGGACTCTTCTTTCCGTCGCCCACAAAGGGATACCCTGGGCATTCCACCTTTGCCAAAATTTGCTGCTACTTCTTTTTCCTTTCCTTTTTTTTTTTTTTTCCTGTTCGCATTGGAGACACATTCCATGGGCGTTTGCTCCAACTTCAAAATTCAGTTACTGTAAACTCTGCTGTACACACAATTCACCTCAGCTAACGGACACATTTGATTTAAAAAAAAAAAAAAAAAAAAAAAAAAAAAAAAAAAAAAGTCGGCACAAACGAGGCTACAATTCTCGTAACTCTCAAGGAGCACAGGAAGGCAACTTACCTTGTCGCGTTGACTGCACACCCTGGACTGATTGGTGTGGCTAACTGTTGAAATCGTAGGTTGTGTTGTGGTGTGTAGATCTCGAATTTCATTGGACCAGAGGTGCACGTGGTCATGACAACTTCCTTCACTTGCCTTTGTTCGATGCGACACCATGAGGCTGTTGACTGCGTGTTTTGCGTTAACGTCAAGAGGATGACAAGCGGGTGTACGGTCCGACGGCAGCCATGATAACAATACCCTGTGCTCGGAGAAAAAAAAAAAAAAACAAACCCAAGTAAACAGGTTACATGCAGACTATAATTTTTCGAGAAATGCGTCAGTTCCATCGCTGTGTTGGTTTCAAGTAAAAAACAAACAAACAAACAAACAAAAAAAAAAAAAAAAAAAAAAAAAAAAAAAAAAAAAAAAAGAAAAAAAAAAAGGGAGGGGAGGGGGTGTGGGCTATGGCTAGGGTGAGAAGAGCGGGGATGGGGAAGGGGGGGGGGGGAGGTGGGGAGGGAGGCGGGATAGATGGGTGGATTGGTTGGTCAGATTAAATTCCTATAGCTCCTTTTAACAGAATCTGTGACGATGAAATGAATCTGCGACGATGAAATGGCCATGGTTCGGTCGCTTGGAAGTTGAACTATTTCAGGACAATGTGTTATTTCAAGCACAGTTATCAAGCCATAGACAGCGTTTTTATAGTGTCCATGTTCAGGGGAATACCTAAAAAAAAAAGGGGGGGGGGGGGGGGGGGGGGGGGGGGGGGAGCTTAACGGATGTTGGATCTGCTGATTGATCGGGATCGGCATCACGGACTGTCTTTTTCCCCAAATTAAAACTGGTCCGATAGTTGTGGTGCAGTTTTGTGGACAGACAACAAACAAAGCAAGGGAAAGAAACAAAGACCCCTCAACAGAAGTAAAATGATAATGATAACAATAATAATAATAAGAAAAAATAATAAATAATAGTAGTAGCAACAATAATGATAATAATAATAATAGTAATGATAATAATAATAATCATTATTATTATTATCATGATAATGGTTATTATTATTATTATTATTATTATTATAGTACTAACAAAACAGTAATACACTTTAAAAACCGACATAGACGGCATTAGCAGGCACAAATGACATGTCAGACAAAGTAGACTTGAATAAAAGAGAAAAAAAAATTTCAAACCAAAGTAAAAGTAAATCATAATCGTTAAAGAAGAAAAGAAGAAGAAGAAGAAGAAGAAATAATCAAACAGCACACGTATTTACACATCGGATGTGTGTACTGATTATCTTAATGTCAGGAAGAATGTTGACTTATACCCCGAATGAATGGCAAGTCTAGTCTACTGTTCCACTCCGTGTGTTAATGACATTGATATTCCATGACGTATACTGTCTCGTTCTCCAAATGAAGAATAGGTCAATGTACTGTTCTAGTCGTGAAATGTGACTTTTTTTTTTACTACCAATGAAAAACACAACATTCCACAGGTGTAATCAGTGTATTGATGATATTGATACCCCATGATTTAATGTTGTCTTTTATCACAAATAAAGAACACAACAGGCAACTGCTTCGAACTGTGAATTAATTAGAATCAGCCTGAACTGCAGCATAAAAGGTTAAAGTCAATATATCCCTTTTTGAAATAACTACATTCCCATGAATGCTGAAAAAAAAAACCCTATCTATCTACTAAAAAAAAAAAAAAAAAAAAAAAAAAAAAAAAAAAAAAAAAAAAAAAAAATTTTTTTTAGAAAGAGTGGGGGTTAGTTGCCGCCGAGGACATTGACGAACAAAGTACAGGACAAGACACGATGCATTTCGACCGCTTGGGTCTTCTTCGAAATGCATCGTGTCTTGTCCTGTACTTTGTTCGTCAATGTCCTCGGCGGCAAACTAACCCCCACTCTTTCTAAATTTTGCTTCGTTCTCCGCCATCAGTCGCTCCATTTTGAAATTTTGAAACTATCTATCTACTGTAAAGTCCTATTTCAACACAGAAAAAATCCCAGTAAATGCTATTCCCACTACATTCCATTCCCATGAATGCAATCTATCCATCCATCTGTCTGTCTGTCTGCCTATCTACCTATCTGTCTATTTATCTGTCCAGCTATCTATCTATAGTATACTCCTATTTCATAAAGGGGGGGGGGGGGGGGGGGGGGGGGTCCCACGATTTGTTATTACGGGGGTTAAAAATCCCACTTTTTCTTATTACGGGGAAAAAAAGTCCTACTATTTCTTTTTGGCACGGACTTTTTCATAACCTTACACCGGCAGTTTGGAGACAGGGAAAGTAGAAAAGCCGACAGCTGCGTCTACCAATCAGTGAATGTTACTATTTTTTGGTAATTAGAGCATGTTATTAAGTTTAGAACCTTGGGACGAAAACATCGGCTGAAGACAATTCAACTTGATTTTTTGTGTGTGTGTGTGACTTTTTGCGTTTACCGTGTGAAGATACGGTCAGAAAGTAACTAAGAAAGCAGACTATTTACATTCCGTCCTTTATTTTTCATCTTCATCTTTTTAGCTAAATATAGAAACACATGTGTCAGGCTTTGTGATTCGTCGAGGTCAGTAAACTTCTCAGCGATCGGTCAGAAGAGGTGTTGACTCAAAGAGCTGCGTTACTTTGGCTGCACACCATAAAGGAATACGGCAAAGCCTTGCATAAAGAGTCGTGTATTTATAGACTGGCGCAATTACATTGTTTGAGAATTTCTATTGTGTCTGAGAGTTGGTTCCCCTCGATTTCTTTCATATGTCCATCAAGGAACAAGCCAGGTGGTTCTAAGCAGACAGATTAAAATTAAAGGAACGGGACTGTTTGGGGCTACCACCTGGCACAAAGATTGGGTCATGGGTGAGTGCGAAGGCCTGAAACGTGACGTCAGCTAAGGGCGAGGTCATGTACTTGAAGGGAAATAATCGGTGGGGAGTTATTTTGATCAGTTACCAGTGTACGTGTAAATCTCTCTCTCTCTCTCTCTCTCTCTCTCTCTCTCTCTCTCTCTCTGTGTTTTATAGCCCTTTTTTTCTGTGTGTATGTTTGGTAAAAAAAAAAATTACTCTTTATGTACAAATGTTATGTTTTTGTACGTTATTTAAAACGAATTTTTTTTTTAAGTTAAAAAAAAATATCAGTTTCACTTAGTTTCAAAACAGAATGACTGAGGATGGAAAATGAAGCAAAATTTAGAAAGAGAAGGGGTTAGTTACTGCCAAGGGCACAGACAAAGGACAGGACAAGACACAATGCATTTCGACCTTTTGGGTCTTCTTCAGGCAAAAAAAACAAATAACATTTAGGTCGTCGGTGAAAACGAAGAACGTGAAACCACTCGTCTTCTCATATTCGGCGAAAAAATCAAAATGGCTGTCGGATGAAAACCCTGAAGAAGACCCAAGAGGTTGACATGCATTGTGTTTTGTCCTTACTTTGTTTGTTTGTGTCCTTGGCGGTATCAGTTACACATTAAATGCTGGCTTAAAATCATGGCAGGCGTCAAAACGCTTACATGTATTATACAGCGATTTACTGAGGTGTAAAAAGCAATGGTTCTCCCTACACTCCTCTACGCATGTGAAACGTGGACAGTGTATGAACAGCATGCCAAGAAGCTACCTCACTTCCACACAACCTGCCTCAGCTTCAATGGGCAGGTCATGTAGCTCGCATGCCGGACCATCGGCTACCCAAGCGACTCTTCTATAGTGAGCTGCAACAAGGAAAGCGTTCTCCTGGAAGAAGAAAAAAAAGCTTCAAAGACGCTCGAAACAGCCTTGAAACCATTTAAACATTAACCCTGACACATGGGAACAAACTGCTGTGGATCGAGCTAGATGGATGCACCCTATACTCAAAGCTGCCAGTTCATGTGAAGAAAGAAGAACAGCTGCAGCGCAACAAAAGAGACAGGAAAGGAAAGGTAAGGAGCATGAGCATGTCTCCCACGGTGCCTGCGCAAGTTGTCACCGCACATTCCGTGCACGCATCGGCTTGATCAGCCACTTACGTATCCACAAATTATCTTACCCTACGTATCCACAAATTATCCCCCCCCCCCCCCCCCCCCCCAAGACGATTGAATTGGTCCTCGTCGACTCAACAGACGAACACAACACGCTGGTGATTTAGTGTGAAATCCTAATTGTGGCGTGTGGCCTGTGTCTTCAGTTTACAGAGCGTCCAGCGCGGTGTCATGTCTATGGCAGTTTCCCCTACAGGCACATGACAAACTCAGGCCTCACCCTTGTAATCTTTTGAATGGTCAGTACACTTAGAGCACAACAGAGTTTGAGGGAGGAGTGGGAGGGAAGATGTACTGGGAAGAATTAATGATAGGGGAGGGGAGTTGGGGGAGGAGAAGAGGGGGCGACAGTGAGCGTGATGGGTGAATGGCAAGAGGGAAGGGGGGAATATTGTGGGGAGCTACCAATTGGGCCCATGTGAGAAGAACTCTTCTTGGCGAGAAAACTAATTTGCGCTGCGGACAGGGTTTTTCTTTTCTTTTTTCTCTTTCCTTTCCTTTTCTTTCTCTCTCCCCCCCCCCCCCCCCCCCCCCCCCCCCCCCCCCCCCCCCCCCCCCTTTTTTTTTCGCATTAAAATTTGGGCTGGCGAGGAGATCTAGGCATGGTGGTGATCAGTTGAATTTCTGTGCAGTTTAAGCAAAAACAACAACAACGATAACAACAACAAACTGACAACTTGATCTAGGTCAATCTATATTAAGCTGTGCATATGAACGGCACAGTTTCAAAGCGAAGCATACAAATCCATGACTTGCTCGGCAGATAAATCGAGTTATGCTGGTTAGATATACTCCAGCCAGTCACGCACGATAATCATGTAAGGGGTAGAAAACTAGATATACTACAAGTTTTCAACTGAAGAAAGCCAAGAACGTACAACATGAAATCCCAAAAATGAGAAGACAATTCCTGTTCCGTCCAAATAAGGGAATAAAACACTAAACAATAACAGTAATAGCTCCACGGACTTTTCTTATTCTTTCTTCCCCTCTGTCTTCTTCTTCTGGGGAGGGAGGGAGGGGAGGGGGGGGGGGGGGGGGGGGAGGCAAGTGTAGAGTGGAGAAGAGAATTGGTGTGATCCTTCTCGTGCCTTTGATGGAATGAGAAGAATTCTGATCAATGGTAACATTACAATCTCTCTCTCTCTCTCTCTCTCTCTCTCTCTCTCTCTCTCTCTCTCTCTTATTTCGCGTGCGAAATGGCGCGAGGAAGGGTGTGTAGTCAGTGAACTGTGTCTTCTATGGCAAATTTCAAATACACCAAGTGCTAAATTTTCAACATTGTATGTTCGAAATTGACAAGTAAGTTTAATGCCATTGTTTCGTGGTGAAAATGATTAAGCTTAGTATCGAGACGAGGAGGGCTTGTGTTGGTATTTTCAACCCGTCAAGGCGAAGCAGCGACAAATCTCGTGCAAGCAAGATGGATGACAACACATTCGTACAAGGCGAGTGTGGGGGACATTGGCTTGCTCTACGCGTGGCTGGTGGGCTTTCTGGCTTTCGCCCTCGCAATGAAAACAAGCATGAAAACTGCCTTTTCTGACCCTGTTGACCAACACCCTGTGTTGAAATTACCGAGATTTGCAGTGTTAAATGACACAGCATGGTGTGCTGAAAAAGGCAAAAGATAAGGCTAAGTATAAAGTCAAAAGAAATATTTATAACGGCATCATTAGAAATAAGAGAACGCAATACAAAAACAGTCATGGTGAAATACATTTTAAAGTTGTTAACCGTTGAATAGGTTAGATAAGGTTCTGGTTGTATGAGAGACTTAAATGAATAATAGGTGTTCAAACGATCACTTGAATTTAATTTGCTAACCCACATCTTGTTGATAACAGTCTACCATCCTTTGCCTAAAAATCTTCTTAAACATATTAACATTTCCGACCCCACCCACTAACCACACTTCAGAAAATCCGTATCTATCAAGACAACGTTTTTATACTATATGCCCAATTTTTTTTTATCATTCTATCGTCAGTGCTATTCGTAAAGCTGTTAATCAAGGAAAGATATGTTTGCTTGGGTATTCTATTCAGTTCCATCTGTTGTAAAGAGAACCAATAGCTAAGTGCTCTTGGTGTGCTGTCTATATAAAGACTATAGCGACCAGTTCCTCTGTAGACCATTGCATTTGGTGTTTTAGGACTAACACTTAACAGTTTTTTTTAGGCAAACAGATGGACCGCTTCAATAGTTTTTTATATTGTGTAATACCCCATACCTCTGCAGCGCACAGTAGCATTGGCTTCACCATCGTGTCAAATAGTTTTAAAAAGATATATATGTCCATCCTACCCAAATTCCACATTGTTTTCCTAATTTCTATTGTTATATATTTGGCTCTTCTTGAATAGCCATCCAGCGCTGTTACAAAAGATAATTTAATAGTCAAGATGAAACCAAGATATTTGTAGCTGTTTATAACTTCAATTTGCTCTCCTTTATAGTACCATTGTCATATTTGGACAAAAGACCCCCTTTCCTAAAAATCATAACTTTAGTCTTAGTCAAATTTACTTTTAGACTCAATTCATCTGACGCTATCTGCAAATTGTTTATTTGGTTTTGTAAACCTTAAGGTGTAGAAGAAATTAAAGTGATATCATCCGCGAAAAGCAAGAGGAAAATTTCTCTTAAAGAAGGAAGAAATTAATTGTTATAGGCCGCAGGCTTGAAACATTAAAATTGTGTTCAATTGTGTGCTCTCTCTCTCTCTCTCTCTCTCTCTCTCTCTCTCTCTCTCTCTCTCTCTCTGTGTCTGTCTGTCTGTCTGTCACTTCTCCTTGTTTCTTCGTTAAACTTCAGTGAATAAATAATTTCATGACTGAAATAAAGAAAGACAAAAAAATCCAGGGTTAGGTGATTGTGAGCTAGTTTCCACGGAGTGAAAGAGTGTACTTCCCATGTTTTTCTTTTTTTTTTTTTTAGAAAAAACATGAACAAACAAACAAACAAACACACACACACACACACACACACACACACGCGCGCGCGCGCGCGCGCGCTTGTGCGCGCTTGTCGGTTTTTTCTCAGGAAAAATAGATTCTTCATGAAGGTGATCAGTTTGGCAACCGAAACTTGGCAGCATTCGTTATAAATTGAATATGTGTGGTAGTGTCGCTGACTGAAGCCTGGCAGTATTCGTTATAAATTGAATATGTGTGGTAGTGTCGCTGACTGAAGCCTAGCAGTATTCCGATGAAATAAAAGCAACAGCCAGCTACAAATGGCACACACACACACACACACACACACACACACACACACACACACACACACACACACACAGATATATATATATATATATATATATATATATATATATATAGTGGTTTCAATATCATCAATATACGGCAGACTTAATCTCTCTCTCTCTCTCTCTCTCTCTCTCTCTATATATATATATATATATATAGAGAGAGAGAGAGAGAGAGAGAGAGAGAGAGATTAAGTCTGCCGTATATTGATGATATTGAAACCACGAAGAATGTTGTCTTTCAAACCCAGTCAAACAAACAAACAACAGAAAACCACTCTAGTCCACGGTGTCACTACGTGTCTTCAGTTCAAACTGCATGGTGCATGGGTCTTAGTGAGCTCACTTCATTCTACACACGAACAGTGTGCAGGCAAAGGGTCTTTGAAGAGTCAAGATTTCACACCCTTATTTGACAACAGTGTTGCTGGAAAGCTGCAGGTTCTAAAAGAAAGCGTCAGCCATTTTATTTGTTCAGCCAGTTCAGCTGCTTCCCGTTCAAAATCCACTTGCTGTCAACACAAACATGAGCAGAAAGCAGTTCGCGGCGAGGTGCTGGCATAGCAGCAAGCACCAAGGGAGAGGTGGCCGCTCTCCCGTCAGGGACACTGACGATGTGAGAGGTCAGTGTCAGGCGGCGTAGCGAACCTTCCAGCCGTATTGGTGACGTTGGGTCTAGCCTGTGTCGCGGGGGGACGGCTCCGACGTGGGGCGATCGGCGATGGAGCGCCGCCTGACTGCGATTACCGTGGGCTGGGACACCATGTTTTTGAGGGTCGGGCATGGGGGGTATTCCTCATGGGGTTGGGCTGAAAAATTGCCGTCTCAGCCAGTCTGCGTGGACCATAGAACAGAAGGGACTCGTGCAACGCTCCAGCGACATTCGTCCTGCCTCGTCTTTGAGGTGGCCTCACGTGGCACAGGACCGTCGCCACCCGAGCATGAAGAAGGCCACCTAGTGGCCCAGAAGACAGCCTTGGGGGGAAGGGGGGGGGGGGGGGGGGGGGATAGGCGAAGTACACCGACACCCTTCGTCGACCAACCAACATCCGAATGTGAACTTAAGTTCAAAAGGAACCAGAGCTCAGAGAGCGACACACGACGGCCCCACACGGAACTGACCTGCTACTGCCAGCGACAACAGTTGCCACAGAATATGCAGACCTGTGTCTGCCAGTACACCCTGTCCTTGAGGGCCTCTGGTCAATAGGACGTAAATCTCAACCAATGTTAGGTAGGCACTCAAGGTTTGACCAGCGCGCTGGGCCTAAAGCGTAGGTCAGACATCTGCTAAGTGGTAGCCAAGTGACCCTCTTCTTAAATTCTCTCATCTTAGTTATTAACTTAATCTAATTTAAAATCAAGTCACAGCCAAAATGGACCGGTTTCGGCCTCTTCGGTCTTCTTCGGGCGAGATGCGGGGCGGTTGGGGCGGCGGTGGTGGGCGGGCGGTCGCTTGTCTTCGGTTCGCTTCGGCGCGGGGTGGGCGTTGAGTGAGAGCGTTCGGCGCCTATCTTGCGCTGGGGTGGTCGGGGATGGGTGATTGCTCGCTCGTTTTCGTTGTCCTGGTTGCTCTGTGTCTTGCCTGGGGGGACCCTGGGGGGTCGGGGCGCGTCGTCTTTTGTCTTGTGATTCGTTTGTCCACTCCCCCCCCCTCCCCCCCCCCCCTCCCTCCCCCCCCCCCCCCCCCCCCCCCCCCCGCCCCCCCCCCCGCCCCCAGTTCGCTAGCTATTTAATTAGGATTTGAGTATGACGAGCTTAATGGGTTATCAGTGTGACTATATACGGCGCGCGCGCGCGCGCGCGCGCGCGCGTGTGTGTGTGTGTGTGTGTGTGTGTGTGTTGTGTGTGTGTGTGTGTTTGCGTGTATTGCATGCAGAAGTGAACCATACACTTGTGTCATTTGCACCAACTTAAAGACGGTGATGAGACGATAACGCCCACGGTTGCATCATGGCTCAAAGTGCATCGTAATAGGGAAATTGTTTCTTGTTGACTAGCAGTTGTTCATTGCTGGTAGATTTTTCTTGTATACATTATATAAATGTATATTTTTTTTTCCTCACGCCTGAACTCAGAAGCAATCTGAAGCGATCAAAGCTAAGTGCATTTTCGTTATTTTGTCCGTCTTTGTTTCACCTGAGGAAGACCTAAGAGGTCGAAACGCGTTGTGTGTTGTCTTGTGACTCGTTTGTCCACGTTTCTCTGGGCGGTTCGCTGACATTATTTAAGATTTGTTATAATACTGTTGGCATCCCTCACAGTTATTTGAAACCCTCTGGCCTGTCTTTTCAATAGAATTTTAAATGAAGGCAAATTTCCAAAGATATGGAAAACTGCGCATGTAAATCTTTGCATAAAAAGGCTGCAAAAGAGAAGTGTGATAATTATCGACCGATTTCATTGCTTGGTTGCGTTGGTGAAGTCTTAGAAAGATGTATTCACAAACATGTATTTATTTTTTTTTCATCTAATCAACTTATTTCATCTTCTGAGTCTGGATTTATCCCTAGAGACTCTACCGTCAATCAGTTGCTCTGCAAATATAATGATCTGTGTTCCTTTTTTGGTACAACAACGCAAGCCGTTTTCCTTGACATTTCCAAAGCTTTTGATCGTGTCAGCCACAAAGGTCTCCTGCATAAAATGAAAGCGATTGGAATACGAGGTAAATTACATAATGGTTTACTGATTATTTATTAAATCGTACTCGAGCAGTTACCATAAAAGGCGAAAAATCTGTATACAAGAGAATTCTGTCTGGTGTCCCACAAGGTTCAGTACTAAGCCCGCTCCTGTTTCTTATATATATATATATATATATATATATATATATATATATATATATATATATATGATATATATATATATGAATGATATTGTAATGAAATCCAATCCAACATAAAACTTTCTGCTGATGACACGAGCATGTATTTATCACTTGATAATCCCAATCTCCGCGCTGAAATACTTCATCTGACTTGGAAAAGATAAACTCACGGGGCTAAAACTTGGAAAGTAAAATTCAACGTCGAGAAAACAGAACTGTTGAATTTCACTCGCAATAGGAATGTGATATTGCCTCTTACATTGGTTCTACAATTCTACAAAGTACTAACAAGCACAAACACCTAGGTATCATTCTTCAAGATGCAAATGGGATGAGCAGATAAAACATATAATGACCACTGTTACAATGTTAATTTCATGTCTAAAAAAAGCTATCAATATAAGTTAAGTAGAAAAGCTCTCGAAATCTTATACAAATCTTTTTATATTGCCATATTTTGGATTATGCCGACATTGTCTGGGATAATTGTACTGAAACACAGTCGCAGCATCTGGAAAAATTTGCACCTGGAAGCTCTAAGAAGCATTTCAGGCACTGTTCATGGAATAAACCATCAAACATTTATACAAAGAGTCTGGATTCTGCCCATTAAAGGAAAGAAGAAAAACGCATAAACTAATACAATACTATAAAATGATTAATGGCCTAAGCCCCAATTATTTAGTACATCTTATTCCTTCTCTAGTCTCCGACAGAAACCCTCACCACAGGCGAAGGCCTCTTGAACGCACAGTAATGAAATGTAAGACAGAGTTATATAAAAAAAAAAATCGTTCGTCCCACCCGCAACTCAATTATGGAATGCACTACCTGACGACATTAAAACTAGCACCTCTTTGAGCCAACTGAAACGATATCTGTCTATTGATGACGCTATAGTTCCACCTTACTACTATTTTGGTAAAAGAAGAGAAGAAGTAATTCACTGCCGGCTCCGTTAGGTATGAGTGATCTAAAGAACGATATGGTTAACCGACATCTGGATAATAATCCTTCTTGTAGCTGTGGCAATGGAAGAGAAACAGCAGAACACTATTTGTATTCTGTCTCCTATTCAATATAGTTCGTGAAAATACAATTTTGACTCTTCCACAGAATTATACCCAATTACGTTTTCTTTTAGAAGGTAGCCGTGATCTTCAACCTGATGTGAATTCATTAATATTTGGAAAAGTACACCAGTTTATCTCCGAATCGAACCGATTTCAGCCCTGACTTTCTCATTAAAAGAAAATATTCATTTTTGTCTTTTTTTATATTTTACTTTCTGTAACTTTATAGTTTGGCTCTTATTTATTCATTATGGTCCATTTCTCTACTCTTGAAATAAGAGGCTGACTGACAAGTCGACTGGCCCAAGACGTAGTTTACTGGGTAGATAGTTTTTTTACTTACTGATTAGCCAACGTCATCGCTTAAAATTAATAAATCTTTTTTCTGCTTAAGCGATCGATGTCATAGTGTCTTCAAAAGGGAAGAAAAACAATAACAGGAAATGGAAAAAAAAATGAAAAGGGGAAAAGAAAAGAGGGGAAAGGAAAAAAAAAAAAAAGAAAAAACGTTAATCAAATTGAACTACTATACTTCAACACAATACTTATGGAAAAGATGGTTTCTACTCTAAACTACTTTACGTTATTGTATAAGTTTCTCTCAGGTTTGTAAAGTGTTCAAATATTCTTGTTGATGACCTGATTGCTTTTTTCACTCCCTTCCTCCCATTTTCGTGTTATTCATTTTATTTTTCTGCTACTGTTTTTTTTTTTTTTTTTTTTTTTTTTTTTTTTTTTTTTTTTCTTCTTTGTTGCCTTTTGTTTGTTTGTCTGTTTTTCTTTTTCTTTTTCAATGTTTCCTTTAAAAAAAATCCCAAGCACGAAGTGAAATGCTTAGTAAATTGTGAATGTATTTAACTGCCAGTATATTGTAAATGTCTATTTGAGCACAGTATAAGCCTAGGGCTTGTTGTTGCTCATTTGTCCTGTCAATTATGAAGGTATTCTGTTTATCTGTTTCTGAAATAAAAGTTATTTAAACCAAAGTGGACCGGTTTGTCCCTCAGGTCACACAATTTTGGGCAATTTTCAAAAATTCATAAAAAAAATCAACCACTTCACTTAGGAGCATAAAACATACACCACTGGATCGAAGAAACAATACATACATAACAAATGCTACCTTTAGTGGGGAATCCACACAGTTCCCATTATGTAAGTAATCCAAAATAATACACATTTGCAGAAAAACAATTTTTTGTGTGTGTGTGCACACTGTAATCCACTTCTTCATGCTCTCTACCCTCCCCACACACACATTCAATTACACTTCTGACCTACAGATAATAGTATATTTATGACAACTGCATGAAACACAAGAATTTGACCACAGAATGTTTCATCCACTCAAAATTGTGAGATCGTGTTCAAAATCGTGTGATCGCCGGAACTGAGAGTAGGACAATTCAAATCCTTATAAAACTACTACAGAATACACGAAGAAGAACTGTCTAGGGGAAGCGACTGCAAGAAAAGGCCCTAAGCTGTCCCTGAAACGAGATTTATCGCTCTTTAATAGAAGGCGGTATGATTTAAACATCGTCCAACTGTCGGAACTATGCGTCCGACACGCCTTCAAGCGATGTGAACAGTGTCGGAAACCCGCTTCCGACAAGACTCGATTGAGTTTCATTATCCATCCAAAGTCATGCGCAGTGTGGTCTCAAAACTTTTTTAAAAAACTTTTTTTAAATTTGCATTCATATATATTTACAGGGAAAAAAAAGAAAAAAAAAAAAATGAGTGAAGGCAAGTATGTATTTTAAGAAAATAAACAAAAGAAAGAAATCACCATAAACAATTTGAATTGACATATTCATGCAAACTTTCTCAAATCAAAACAAACAAGATGCAAAGCATATAAACGTTCTCCCAGTTTTCTTGAATACGCATGAGATATTCCATAAAGAGGAAAAACCGTTTGGGGCCGTTATAGCCGTTAGTAACGGCCATTCTGGTAAACATCGGCCATCATTGGGACCCATAATGAACATACCTACAAATTTTCAGAAAGATCGGTCAAATACTTTCTGATATTTTTCATAAAGAAGAAAACCATTATGGGCCGTTATAGCCGTTAGTAACGACTATAACAGTAAAAATAAAACATCGGGCATCATCCATGACCCACAATAAACATACTACAAGTTTTCAGAAAGATCGGCCGAGTACTTTCTGAGATTTTCCATAAAGAAGAAAAACCGTTATGGGCCGTTATAGCCGTTATTAACGGATATAAGGGTAAGAAGATAAAACATCAGACATCCGTGATCCATAATGAACATGCCTACAAATTTTCAGAAAGATCGGCCGAGTACTTTCTGAAATATTCCATCAAGAAGAAAAACTGTATGGGCCGTTATAATCGCTAGTAACCGCTATAACGGTAAAATGAAACATCAAACATCATCCCTGACCCATAATGAACATATCTACAAATTATCAGAAAGACCGACCAAGTATTTTCTGAGATATTCCATAAAAAAGAAAAAACCGTTATAGGTCGTTATAGCCGTTAGTAAAGCTAAAACGGTAAATTTAGACATCGAGCATCATCTGTGACCCATAATGAACATGCCTACAAATTTCCAGAAAGATTGGCCAAGTACTTTCTGAGATATTCCATAAAAAAAAACCGTTATGGGCTGTTATAGCGTTAGTAACGGATATAACGGTAAAATAAGACATTAGGCATCATCCGTGACCTATAATGAACACACCTACAATTTTTCAGTAAGATCGGTCAAGAATTTCTGAGATATTCTATAAAGAAGAAAAACCCGTTATGGGCCGTTACAGCCGTTTGTAACGGCTATAACGGTAAAATGACACATGACCCATAATGAACATATCTACAAATTTTCAGAAAAGAAGTAGTAGTTTTGTCTGGAGCGAGTGGAATACATTTTGACCAGGGACGGACACACACACACACACACACACACACACACACACACACACACACACACACACACACACACACACTCACACACACACACACACACACACTCAGCATTTCTTCGTTCCCATTGTAAAGTACTCCCTGTTCTTTAAGAACTGGGAGTACAACACACACACACACACACACACACACACACACACACACACAGAGAGAGAGAGAGAGAGAGAGAGAGAGAGAGAGAGAGAGAGAGAGAGAGAGATTCAGATGCTTTATTCTTACAGGCCTTGGCCCCTCAGAAGGTACATGGAACATAACAAAGTCGCATTGTGAAACTGATAATAATGATTACAACGCGCAAATGTTTCTCCGTTTGAAAGCTTCGAATAAAAATACTGTGAACTGCTTTACAGTGTTTTCATTTGCAGATGACGTTAACAAAATAAGCTTGAATAAGCAAGGTCTTGTATAAAATTTTTGGGGAATAAACTTTAACCTTTTCTCTTATATCTTATAACTCTGGACAAGTTAATGCAAAATGTACTTCATCTTCTCTTGACTGTCGACATAAAGGACACAAAAGATCAGAGGCATTTACTTGTCTATAACGGAAATGATGAACAAGAATATCAGAAACACCCACTCTAAATTTTATCATCACAAACTTCAAGTGCCTGTCCATAGTCATCGACATTTACTTTGGGAGAGAATGCATAATATTGAATGTTCTATAAAAAAACTAAACCTGTCACTGTGTTGAGCATGAAAATTCCAGTCTTGCCACCGACAGTCAGTTAGTCTTCCTTTGAAGGTACGAACGAAACTGTTCATATCTCCGACACCTTGGTTAAGCCATACGTGCCCGAAACCATATTCATACAATTTCGCTTTAACACGTGACACCCAGTTAATCTTGCCTCTATTATCTAGTTCTACTAGCATTTTATAAGCTTTATGGGGTAATCTATGTTCAGCCATCTGAGTTAATTTGAGCCAGTACTTGTTATATTTAACAGTGAAGTGCAAAGATATGGGATATCTGTTAGTCTCTCCATACACAAGATCATTGGGGGTTTGTGGCGATACACCCAAGAACTTTTCTTTCAAAGCAAATAAATGAACCTTTTCGCACTGTCCAGCGGCAGCATCAAGACCCCACAGTTCAGCCCCATATCAGCATAGGCAGGATTTGAGCATCAAACAATTTCAAAAACAAAGCATGAGATTCATTATTCAACTTCGGCAACTTCTTCATAAAACATAGCAAAACATTTTTGGCTCTGCAAGCAATATCTTTACATGCGAACGTGATTAATTAATCGTGTAGAGAAATATACACCTAAATATTTATATACAATTACAACAGGCATATTTGCGCCATCATATGTCCATTTTTCACGAGAGAGAGAGAGAGAGAGAGAGAGAGAGAGAGAGAGAGAGAGAGGAGCGAGGTGGATGTATCAAGAAAAAGCATGCTGTCAGGGATGTTTTACGCATCATTACGTTTGGCGTGGTCTCAAAATTTAGCGGATGTGGTGTAGCGTATATGGACTAGTCCGCACGCAGTGACGCCTCCTTGATGAAACTGAAACTCATCCTTCAAGTCAACACAAACATGATAAACTGTTGTCTTCAAAGGCCAGGAATTGAAAAAGAACTTTTTTTTATTTTCAGCCAATCACAGTAATGTTCTATAAACGAGGGATAAGCAACCGGTGGTGTGGGGGGAGGGAAGGGGAAGGGGTAGTGGAGAGAAGCGTCACATTGTTATCGGACTTGGCTGGGCTACATGCAATTCACACTCTCTCAGCCAGTGCGAGCGAGCGGTAGTGTCGTGTGGCCACTCAACCCGCGTGGGCGGGGCCTGCGGGTGTCGTCATCATGTGACTTGAGGAGACCGACCAATGGCTGACCACGCGCGCGCGCGCGTGTGTGGCAGGCGATACCTACAGATCTCAGCGCAGTGTGACGTGTCATGGCCCACAGCGCAACCAATACGTATTGTACAGTGACGGCGGAAGCTGTCCAGGATTAGTGGGGGCAATGGATATTTCAAATCATCGAACTCCGACAATCACGATATGGCAATGTTCGATTAAAAAAAAAAATACCGGCATGCAATATTCAGTTCACACACACACACACACACACACTCACACTTGAAGTACACTTTGTAACATTGCAATTAACACACGTTGCAGAGAGAGAGAGAGAGAGAGAGAGAGAGAGAGAGAGAGAGAGAGACTTTCTGACTGAATAACATAATAACATACCTTCTCTCCATATTCACTGGACATTAGGCACCCGTAAAATGCAGTTACTAAGTCACGATTGTCACACTCTGTATATTAGCATGTTACACCAACAGCTACACCTTTACACATTTAATTTTTACGAAGTAACTTTGACGTCGTTCATTTCTGCAAAGGAGCTAGGAAGAAATTTCAGCGAGATTGAGCGAGACAACCTTGTCTTTGAACACATGCATACGAGACAGTTGTTTAGGCGCTCCTGAGTCATAGTGCTTCGGAGGTATGTTTTGACCCGCTTCAAGGCAGAAAAAAAAACTGCGTTCAGCTGTTGCAGTTGTAACTGGAATGGTGAAGTACAGCCTTATAAGTTTGTCTACCTCACTCAACATTCCTTTAACAGTGTCAGAAGCTGTCAGTTCTTCTAGCAGTGCCTCCAAGATGGACTTCTCTTGTCCCCCAGAGCATGTGGAAGGATGGCACACTGTGTTTTGAGTCTGTCCATGTCAATGTCCGCAGCATATGTGTCTTGATCTCTTGAGGAATTTCTGGATTCTTTCCTGCAGCTCCGTCACCCAAGAGAATTTCAATCTTCCTTGGCAGCTGAAGACTTTGTTGGTCAAACCTGTGCTTTACATGCTCTTTGACGTTGTCTATGGCCTCATAGTACTGCTGTCTGTAATAAGCAGAAGGGTCAGAGTAGCTGTGACCCTGGGAGCCCTCATCAAGTCTTTGTGGAGGCTGACTCTGTCTCGGAATGTGGGGCTCATCACACACACGTGTGCAGCCTTGGTTGAGACATCGGCAAAAAAAAAAACGTCTGGAAACTTTTATCCTGGCGCATACTTTCAAGCGTTCTCAGACAGAGGTTTGCAGCGTTTTGTTGCATCCACACAGGACGTTTGTTTCCTTTGAACAGCAGTCGCCAGCTCTTCAGTCACATCGAAGACATCCCGTGAAAGTGACGGCCCAAGAAAGGTGGAGAACTGCTGCGTAAAGTGCTAGAAGGCCGGATGCTCTCCTGGCATACTCATCATGTCCGTGTGAGACTAGTTCAAGTGTTTCTTGTAGAGTCTCATAGTTCTCAATGAGAGAGTCAAAAGCTCTTGTTCGAACAGTCCACCTTGTTGGACACAGTGGTTTGTTGATGTTTCATGCTGGATTGTTTTTTCAAAAAGGACTGTCGTTTTGGTGATAATTTGATCAACTGAATGACCTCTGTGGCAAAGTCAAGCGCATCTCTTATTACGTGCATGCGTGAACTTGTCGTGAACTCTGTCAGTCCCTTTGATCTAAACTAACTGTGAGCGAGATTGACAGGAAGTATGAAGACAAGTATGATGACAAGGTGATGCACCATCAAACCTCTGTCATTTTTTTTTTTGGAGGTGCTCAATATTGGAGGGGGGGGGGGGGGGGGGGGGGGGGGGCAGTATATAAGGCTGTCCCCCCACCCCCCCAAATATTTTTCTGGAGGGGGCATTCCGTCTCCCTCCCTCCCCCCCCCCCCCCCCCCCCCCCCCCCCCCCCCCGCCCCCTGCCTCCCCCGCCTGTGCTGTAATTAAAGTTCATAAATGAAAGAGGCTGAAGGGAAAAAAAACAAAAAGATAAAAAAAGCTGAATTTCTAGTTTCTAAACTCAACTTATTTCCGTTTGAAATGCACGTCATTTTCGGATAGAAACTACTAAAATGGAAGGTGGATTTCTTCTTTTAGTTTTTTCCTCTTTTTTTTTTTTCTTCTTTGCCTTATTTTTTTAAGCTGACTAGGCTACAGTATGAAAAGGCTGGTTTTCTTTATTTTTAAAGATTTTTTTTAGTTGTGGTCATTTTTAGCCATGACACATTTCCCCCACCCCATCCTGCCCACATCCTCCCTTCCCTCTAACACACACACACATACACACACACACACGACACGACACACACACACACACACACACACACACACACACAGAGAGAGAGAGAGAGAGAGAGAGAGAGAGAGAGAGAGAGAGAGGAGAGAGAGTGTTGGGATTTGCATGACGTGAGACATAAACATTTTACAGCAAACTCCATGAAAACCTGGCTCAGAGATGTCCAACTCGATGTGTTCTTTGAAATTCTAAAAGAGGAAAAAATTTTTGATCTGATCTGAGATTTTACAGTACAAAGATTTTTAAACAAAATGTCCGGTGTGTTTTTACACGGTGTATTCAAAGGGTTGCGTGAGATCAATGACTTGTGAATTGACATCAGCGTGAGACATGGAAATATGCACCGTTACCTTACATTTACTTCAAATTCCCCAGAGGGACTTCACTTCCAGCCCCACTACCCAGAGGGATTTCACTTCCAGCCCCACTGAGAGGGAACACTTCCAGCATCACTCCCCCATAGGGATTTCACTTCCAGCCTCACTCCCCAGAGGGATTTCACTTCCAGCCCCACTCCCCAGAGGACTTCACTTCCAGCTCCACTACCCAGAGGGACTTCACTTCCAGCTCACTCCCCAGAGGGACTTCACTTCCAGCCTCACCCCAGAGGGATTTACTTCCAAACCCCACTCCCAGAGGATTTCACTTCCAGCCCCACTCCCCAGAGGGATTTCACTTCCAGCCCCACTCCCCAGAGGGACTTCACTTCCAGCATCCACTCCCCAGAGGGATTTCACTTCCAGCCCCACTCCCCAGAGGGATTTCACTTCCAGCCTCACTCCCAGAGGGATTCACTTCCAGAGGACACCCAGATGTGTTTCACTTCCAGCTCAAAAGAGGGAACTTCCAGCCCCACTCCCCAGAGGGATTTCACTTCCAACCCCACTCCCCAGAGGGATTTACTTCCAGCCCCACTCCCCAGAGGGATTTCACTTCCAGCCCCACTCCCCAGAGGGATTTCATTTCCAGTCCCATCTGAGAGGGACTTTTACAGCCCACGGAGGGACTTCACTTCCAGTCACTTCCCAGAGGGACTTCACTTCCAGCAAAGGAGGGACTTGAATCAATGACTTGTGAATTGACTTCAGCGTCCAGACAGCCCTGAGGGACCCACTTGCCCCACTCGGCTGGACAATATGCACCGTTACCTTACAGGATTACTTCCAGCCCCATTCCCCAGAGGGACTTCACTTCCAGCCCCACTACCCAGAGGGATTTCACTTCCAGCCCCACTCCCCCAGAGGGACTTCACTTCCAGCATCACTCCCCAGAGGGATTTCACTTCCAGCCTCACTCCCCAGAGGGATTTCACTTCCAGCCCCACTCCCCAGAGGGACTTCACTTCCAGCTCCACTACCCAGAGGGACTTCACTTCCAGCCTCACTCCCCAGAGGGACTTCACTTCCAGCCTCACTCCCAGAGGGATTTTACTTCCACCCCACTCCCCAGAGGGGATTTCACTTCCAGCCCACTCCCCAGAGGGATTTCACTTCCAGCCCACTCCCCCCCAGAGGTCTTCACTCCCAGTCCCACTCCCCAGAGGGACTTCACTTCCAGCCCCACTACCCAGAGGGATTTCACTTCCCCAGAGGGACCACTCACTCCCCAGAGGGACTTCACTTCCAGCCCCACTACCCAGAGGGATTTCACTTCCAGCCTCACTCCCCAGAGGGACTTCACTTCCAGCCCAGAGGGACTCCCCAGAGGGATTTCCCTTCGAACCCCACTCCCCAGAGGGGGACTTCACTTCCAGCCCCACTCCCCAGAGGGATTTCACTTCCAGCCCCACTCCCCAGAGGGATTTCACTTCCAGTCCCCCACTTCCACACCCCCCACACCCCAGGGGGACTTCACTTCCAGCCCTACTCCCCAGAGGGACTTCACTTCCAGTCCCACTCCCCAGAGGGACTTCACTTCCAGCCCCACTCCCCAGAGGGACTTCACTTCCATCTCCACTACCCAGAGGGACTTCACTTCCAGCCTCACTCCCCAGAGAGGGACTTCACTTCCAGCCTCACTCCCCAGAGGGATTTCACTTCCAGCCCCACTACCCAGAGGTCTTCACTTCCAGCTCCACTCCCCCAGAGGGACTTCACTTCCAGTCCCACTCCCCAGAGGGACTTCACTTCCAGCCTCACTCCCCAAAGGGATTTCACTTCCAGCCCCACTCCCCAGAGGGGACTTCACTTCCCCCAGTCCCACTCCCCAGAGGGATTTCACTTCCAGCCCCACCCCCCAGAGGGACTTCACTTCAGCCTCACTCCCCAGAGGGACTTCACTTCCAGCCCCACTCCCCAGAGGGATTTCACTTCAGCCCAGCACTCACCAAAGAGATTTCACTTCCAGTCCCACTCCCCAGAGGGATTTCACTTCCAGCCTCACTCCCCAGAGGGATTTCACTTCCAGCCCCACTCCCCAGAGGGATTTCACTTCCGCCCCACTCCCCAGAGGGACTTCACTTCCAGCCCCACTCCCAGAGGGATTTCACTTCCAGCCCACCCCCCCAGAGGGACTTCACTTCCAGCCTCACTCCCCAGAGGGATTTCACTTCCAGCCTCACTCCCCAGAGGGCTTTCACTTCCAGCCCCACTCCCCAGAGGGACTTCACTTCCAGTCCCACTTCCCAGAGGGACTTCACTTCCAGTCCCACTCCCCAGAGGGACTTCACTTCCAGCCTCACTCCCCAGAGGGATTTCACTTCCAGTCCACTCCCCAGAGGGATTTCACTTCCAGCAGCCCACCCCCCCCCAGAGGGACTTCACTTCCCAGTCCCACTTCCCAGAGGGACTTCACTTCCAGTCCCACACTCCCCAGAGGGACTTCACTTCCAGCCTCACTCCCCAGAGGGGGACTTCACTTCAGCCTCACTCCCCAGAGGGACTTCACTTCCAGCCCCACTCCCCAGAGGGATTTCACTTCCAGCTCCACTACCCAGAGGGACTTCACTTCCAGCCCCACTCCCCAGAGGGACTTCACTTCCAGCCCCACTCCCCAGAGGGACTTCACTTCCAGCCCCACTCCCCAGAGGTCTTCACTTCCAGCCCCACTCCCCAGAGGGATTTCACTTCCAGCCCCACTCCCAGAGGGATTCAGGTCTTCACTTCCAGTCCCACTCCCAGAGGGATTTCACTTCCAGCCCCACTCCCCAGGGGGCTTCACTTCCAGCCCTACTCCCCCAGGGGGACTTCACTTCCAGCCCTACTCCCCCAGAGGGATTTCACTTCCAGCCCCACTCCCCAGAGGTCTTCACTTCCAGTCCCACTCCCCAGAGGGATTTCACTTCCAGCTCCACTCCCCAGGGGGACTTCACTTCCAGCCCTACCCCCCCAGAGGGACTTTACTTCCAGTCCCACTCCCCAGAGGGATTTCACTTCCAGCCTCACTCCCCAGAGGGATTTTACTTCCAGCCCCACTCCCCAGAGGGATTTCACTTCTAGCTCCACTTCCCAGAGGGACTTCACTTCCAGCTCCACGCTCCCAGAAGGACTTCACTTCCAGCCCCACTCCGCACAACAACAACATTTAATAAACCAACGCATTTTCAGCCACATCAGTGCAGAGAGAAGCTAAGAAGCGTGTATTGGTGAGTGAGTGGGTGGGTGGGTGGTGTGGTCTCTCTCTCTCTCTCTCTCTCTCTCTCTCTCTCTCTCTCTCTCTCTCTCTCTCTCTCCTATTTTACCCGAACTCCTACCCTCTCTTCTCCAGTCTTCCTCTCCCACACTTTCCCCTCACTACTTTTATTCCAACCTTCACCCTTCTCCTCCCTCCATGCCTCCGTCTCTTCTCTCTGTCTGTCTGTCTGTCTGTCTGTCTGTCTGTCTGTCTCTCTCTCTCTCTCTCTCTCTCTCTCTCTCTCTCTCTCCAGACTCTTCTTACCTCCTCTCTCTGTCTCTGTCTCTCTGTCTGTCTCTGTCTCTATCTCTCTCCCTCTCTCTCTCTCTCTCACTCTCTCTCTCTCTCTCTCTCTCTCTCTCTCTCTCTTCTTACTCTCCCCCCTCCCCCCCCCCATCTCTCTGTCTCTCTCTGATCTTTTTTGTGGCAGGTACAGGTATTGGAGTGTTTGTCACACCACAAGGGAAGCTTTTCCTGCATTTGTTCCTTTTTAGTCGCTGTTGTGTACCGCTGTTGCTAGACATTACTCAGGAGACCCCCTTGCCAACAGGACATTTTGTTAATGGCAATAACATTGCGTCAATGTCTTGTCAGTGTCGGTGTCTCTTTTTCACTCCCACCTCTTTTCTCCCACCTTTTCCTTCTCTATCATCCTGTCGTTCTCCATCCTTACTTTACTCTCTCTCTCTCTCTCTCTCTCTCTCTCTCTCTCTCTCTCTCTCTCTCTCTCTCATCTCATCTCCATCCTTTTGTCCTGTAATCTCTGCCTCGTCCTCTCTCCACCCCCCCCCCCCCCCCCCCCCCCCCCCCCCCCCCCCCCCCCCCCCCCCCCCCCCCCCCCCCCCCCCCCCCCCCCCCCGTCTTGTTCTCTCTCAACCCCCTCCCCCTACCCCTGGCAGGTAGGGTAGCTCACCTCCTGGGGACTGGCACCGGATAATGCCACGGACCGGCTTAGTCTAAGAGAAAGACGACTCTGCATCCAAACACGTACACCCACTTCTTCTTCTTCAGCGTTCGACAGCTACGCAGCCACAGCCGGACCCAAAGGGTGGCGGGCAAACTCGGCCGTCCGGCGGAGATCGCTGGCAGTCCCCCAGAGATTTGTCTTGAGGTCCGCCCCTTCTGGCCAGGCTGGCACTCGTCCCTTATCATTGAGGGGGACATTCCTGGAGGACATGTGCTGGTATCTGGTCGGCTTGTCCACAGGGACACAGGGCGAGACGTAGAGGAGGTAGAGGAGGGATCGGTAGGGTTATAATGGAGGTAGAAGGAATGGGGTGGAGAGAGCGCTTGTCCCTCCCTCCCTGTGTGTGTGTGTGTGTGTGTGTGTGTGTGTGTGCGCGCGCGCGCGCGAGCAAGCGTGATGTACGTGTGTGTGTGTGTGTGTGTGTGTGTGTGTGTGTGTGTGTGTGTGTGTGTGTGTGTGTGTGCGCGCGCGCGCGCGCGCAAGCAAGGTGTGTGTGAATGTGTGTGTGTGTGTGTGTGTGTGTGTGTGTGTGTGTGTGTGTGTGTGTAAGGTGTGTGTGGATGTGTGTGTGTGTGTGTGTGTGTGTGTGTGTGTGTGTGTGTGTGTGTGTGTGTGTGCGCGCGCGCGCGCGCGCGCGCGTGGAATTGGGGGTAGGTGAATAGGTGCAAGCGCATGTAACCTTCTTAAACAAAAAATGAAATAAAAGATAATGTTCGATATGTTTGTTTAATCAAAAAAACAACAACCGTAATATGAGAAGAGACCACTAAAGAAAAAAGAGCTTGGAAAAATGGGAATGCTCTCACTCAGGCTAGCTGATAATTTTCCAAAATGTAAAGAAAATGAAAACCTGACTATCCCAATTTTGAATAAGCTGCCCAGGCCTTGTTGGTTTCCAAGCATTCATCCTGTCCCAGGCAAAAGCTTACCGCAGTTCTTACCTGTGGGGGCGTGAAATTGTTCCCCAGATCTACCTTACCTTGTATATTTATTATTAAGAGTGTTTATTAGCCTATAGTGCCTATCCTATGGTTAAATGCAAAATCGTAATTGTGGCGTGTAGCCTGTCAGCCGACAATGAATAATCGGCGACAGTCCCGCAAGCAGCGCCTACTTTTTGCCCTAGTCTGCTGTCAACACACAAGTGTTAAGTCCAACGGGTCTGCTATTTCCAAAGTCAGTGACATAGTCATACTGCTCCACTCTATACATAACAGGGCACAGGGGCAGATGATCGAGTACCAGTGGAGGGAAGATGGGGGTGGGAGAGTCGAGGTTGGGCTGGGGGTAGGGGTGGGGGTCCATATTGAGACAATTGATGTTAATGAAGGTCCAGGGGCGGATCTGGGTGAAGAAGCCTTCGTGATGTTCCGCCTCCATTTTCTGTTGCGTTCATTGAATACGCCTCCAAGAGACACTGGGAAAACTAGTGGTGTCTTCTACTGTTGTTGTTGTTTCGGAGACAGAGGGCCTGGTAGGGGTGAGACTGACCCTTGAACACCCCCCCCCACCCCCCCCCCCCCCCCCCCCCCCCCCCCCCCACACCCCACCTCCACCTCCACATCTACCCCACCCAGGAGGCCTACCGAAGGGTTCGCCCCTCTGCGTAGATCGCACACGGGTTGAGCCTGTTGCGAAGCAAAGCAAGGGGCGTCTCTGTAACAATAAAAGTTTTAGGCCACTGGGTCAGATAAGATCACACTCGTGTCATTCGATCCAAGGAAGATCCAAAGGAAGATGACAAGTCTGCTTTTGTAAAATCTTTTTTGATAGAACGTAATAATGCCCTGACTGTGTTCGCACGAAATGCTTTGGTTCTTGTTGAAGTAGGCCTAGATGTAGGCTTACTCATTTTGTGTCGGTCTTCGTCCCCTAAACATGTGTCGAGGCGAGCATGTTCATAAACATGCTGATTCACCGTAATCTTTCGCGTGGGGAAAAAAAAAAAAAAGTTATTTATCATTTTTTTTTACTTATTTTTTTTTATTAATCACAACACATGCTGTTCACAAACGTCTTACTACCCCTTCTTCACTGCAAATCGCAAACCGGTTCGCGCGTCGGCAACATGGTAATCAAGCTGCGAAAAACCATTACGGTAGCCATATATATTCTACTGACTGCACTGTGGATAACTGGCGCCATAGCTCAGTTGGTTAGAGCGTCTGCCTAGTAAGCAGAAGGTCGAGGGTTCGAATCCCCCTGGTGCCTGGTTTTTTTTTTTTTTTTTTCTCACCCCCTCCCCTTTTTCATCTCTGCGTTTTTTTTTTTCACACCCTTTTCTGTGGCATATTTATCATCGAACACATAACAACCACTGTGGATCTTCCACCGCCTCCAGTTTTCAGTTTGGTTGAAAACGATGCCAGTGGTGGTTTGGCTAATGTGTTATCAATCGGTGGATATTGTGTGATAGTTAAGTGGTGTGTATAGGTTTTCTTCTTCTTCTTCTTCTTCTTCTTCTTTTTTTAGACTGAGGCTTAATGCCTTTAAAAACTTTAAACCAAATTCTGTAAACATGTGACTTGTATTTGTGGCCAGCAAATCACTCCGTTCCATCTACTATTTTTGTGCGATAGAATGAAACCCTATTTACCTACTTGGTTGTTGAACACTGAACCGTCGATGTCAGTCTTCGAAGACGTCATCTCTGACGAATCGAACATTTTTGAAGTTGTTCAAGGACTGATCAAGAGCCCAATTGGACATTTACTTTAACGTCTATGTTATTTTCTTAATCTTGGTGTTAGTTGCTTATTTAGTGTTCCTTTGAAAGTTTTGGATCCAGTTATGTGGTGTTTTTTTTTTTTTTTTTTTTTTTTTTTTTTTTTTAAATCTGGGCCTAATTGCATTATACATACCTGCGTACGCCCCAAATCAACACCAACCGTTTGCATGCATACACCCAAAAACATCACATGCACACACACACATAACACTTACATACTGTCTAAGATCACTGTTAGGTGGATAGACGTTAAATAAAGAACGAACACACACACACACACACACACACACACACACACACACACACACACACACACACACACACACACACACACACACACACAAGTGGCTATGAATCACGAAACCCGATGATTATGACTCTTGGAAATCGGCAATTATGATTCATACTCATGCTTACGAGCATTGTTTGTGCAAAAGTGCAAATTGCCGTGATCCAAAATAATAATTAAAATTTTCACTGCCGTTGACTCAGGAGGGTCATAACTTACTTTCTTTCGTTTGACTCACAGGTTGATGTCCTCACAGTGTAAAAAACCAGTGAAAATGAGAAAAAAAAAACCCCCAGAAAATCGATAACAACAACATTTGCATGTTTCAACATTTCACCTATGATTTTGTCAGGGCCTGCGCTTTTCCCAGGCTTGAGATGACCAATACTGGCAAGGACCTCTTGTCTTGAAATCGCTTCATTAAATGATGCATTAGAAACACGCAGTGTTTGTTCATCACTATTGACTTCGCATTTCCCGGATGTGGCGTTATATCTAATTCATTAAATAGTGAGAAGAAATGTTGGTACCACTGGTCTATAGGTCTGGAATCGTAGATCACTGATTTTGTGTTCACGGACCTGACTGTCTGCCAGAATAGTTTAGAATCATGTACTGACTGCTTTAATTTAATCAACCTTGCTTGATCATACTCTGTTTTCTTTTGGTTTAACAAATACTTAAATTCCTTTCTTTCCTTAACGTACGCCTCTCTTTTTTGTTGACGTGCATTCTTTGCTTGCTTGAATTTCCTTAGTGATCCCCGAACTGCTTTCTTTTTACGGTGTCATTCAGCATCAAACAAGTCACTCTTTCTCTCTTCTTATTTCCTGTGGTTCTCATCATACACGCAGCTGCGCTGCATAACGACTTTGTAACTACTATTTCCAGAGAAGCATCGATATCTGTATCAAGAACTAAACAAACGTTATCTAAATTTTGTTCGAAATCAGCAGATGTTTGCTCATTTTGATAAATGTACAAATACTCCTCTGACCATACATAGTGGTTCTCATTACTGGTTTGAACTGTAGGTAACTGAATGAATTCTTGCTCCACAATTTTCCAAATAAACTCTACAGGCAAGTGCTACAAATCGAT
>JADBJO010002787.1:5000-12514 GCA_016801955.1 Conus betulinus | reverse complement strand
GAGAGAGCGAGAAGAGAGAGAGAGAGAGAGCGAGAGAAGAGAGAGAGAGGAGATAGCAGTGGTAGTGAAGACTAGAAGAAATGCAGAGAGAGCGAGAGGGGGGTTGGTACAATGTTTGTGGTGTGTGTTTGTGGGGGTGTCGGGGGGGGTGGGGGGGTGGGGGGAGAGAAACTGGTGGCGGGGGGGGGGGGGTGGAGTTGAACACGCAACACATACTTTCACCTATTTTTCGGTTCCTGCATTGTTCCCTCTTGGTGTGGTGTGTGCCTTTTTACAACCCTGAAAGACCCTTCATGCTTCTTTCTTTCTGGTATGTCTGCTGGCTCCCCCTCCCTCCCCCCCCAACCCCCCGCCATCCCTATATCTTCCCTCTCCTTGTGGCACCTTATCCACCACACACAAATACCACCTCACCATTTGTGCATTACACACCATACACAAGACATACAACACGAGAACGCGGGCTGGCGGCACTGCGCGCGCGCGCACACCAATAACCAACCATACCAAAACTTTACATACACTCACAAAACACAAACACAACAACAACACAAACACAAAAAACACCCAGTGGGTGGGGGGGGGTGTGGGTGGCAACACGTGGCGCGCGCGCGAGCGCACACAGGCAACACCGAGGCAGGCACGGCACGCACGGACACACGTGCGCCAGCGCACAAAAGCACATACAAACATACCCACATTACAACAAACGACGCACGCACGCACGCAACGCATACGGTGGGCACACAAAGACGACAGCGACATTAATTGCTCTGATTGCCAATACTTTGATTGTTCACAAAGAACGGACAACACAAACACCCACCACACACACACACACACACCACCACCAACACACACACGCACGCCACAGCACGCAACGCCAGGGCCGCACTCACGCACGCAACGCACGCAAGCCAAGCAGCACACTACACACACACACACAACACACACAAGGGACACAGCTCTTTTCAACCTCTGCCAACCCCTTCCCCCCCCCCCCCCCCCCCCCCACCCCCCCCCCCCCCCCCCCCCCCCATGATACAGACAGAGACATAGAAGACACAAACACACGCGCACACCATACCACACACACACCACACACACACACATACACACACCAGGACAGGGACACATGCACCAAAGACACACACACATGCACGCATACACACACACACACCACACACACACAACACCCCCCCCACACACACATGCCGCGAGCACACAAACACGCACCACACAACACACCCACACACACACACCACACACAACACACACACACACACACACACACACACAATCTCTCAAGTTTGAGAAGATACGTGAGTTGCTCGCTAGTTCTTTGTTTTCATTGTCCTGAATGTTGTTTATCATGCCAGAAATAAACCCAGAGAGGTCGAACGAGACACGTTGTGCTTGTCTGGTACTTTGTCCTCTGGGGTTTGGTCCGGCGGGCGGAATAATAACCAATAAATTGGTCTTTTATTACATTTCTTTTAGGGGTCTTAAAAGATTGGACTGTGCCTTGTGTCCATCCATCGGGGTTTGGGGTGTTTTTGGTGCAGTGGGTGTCACTATCGGTGACCAATGAGAATAAAGTCCGATTTTTTCTAACAGTTGGGGGCCAGAAAAACTCAGTGGTAGAGCGCCGGACTCGTTATCTTGAGGGTTGCGGTTTCGAAACGCCTATCTCGTCCGCCGGCCCGTTTCGGTACAGGGGGATTTTTCCCCTCGGAGGTAACATTTGGTTCTGACTCCATTTCCAATACAGTCCTTTCGAATGAGACTATAAACCCGAGGTTCCCGTGTGTGAACGCGCACGCCATAAATCATGCACACACGTCAAATCCCATCACCAACTTTTCGGAAGAACGAGCAGGCCAGTTTGGCCGTTGGTATGGATGACACGTTACACATAGCACGGCACCGTACTCCGAAATGGAAGTATGGTGTCGTCTAATGGCGGGATAAAAGACGGTCATACAAAACAAAATCGTTCTTCCTATATAGTGGTGGGTGGGCCTTGTCGCAGGAGTATAAGACTGCGAACGCAGAAGAAGAAGTTCTACTGTTTTTGGTTCTGTTGGAACTGCTTTTGTTTTTGGCGGGGGAAGCCATGGAATTCACACCTTGCCAT
Source organism: Conus betulinus (assembly GCA_016801955.1). Taxonomy (NCBI): domain Eukaryota; kingdom Metazoa; phylum Mollusca; class Gastropoda; order Neogastropoda; family Conidae; genus Conus; species Conus betulinus. Next base: position 10,377 of record JADBJO010002787.1, on the reverse strand, counting down.
CAGGTCATTACGCGCGTATTTCCGGACCCGACTCCTGGAAAATAGAACTTCTGTTTTTCCCAGGCTCAGAGTCGCGAGGAGGTACGCACTAAACATTTTTGGATTCTTCTTCTTCTTCCTCGCTGTTGGCGGTGTTTGCCTGGTAGTGTCTTTTTTTTTCTTTTTTTTTTTTTTTCTTTTTTTTTTTTTTTTAAGATTTCGGTTGTATTGGGTGGGTGTTTGTAATTGCTGTGTGTGTTGTGTCGTGTGTGTCGTATTGTGTGTGTGTGTGATTGTGGTGTGTGTGTGTGTGGTGTGTGTGTGTGTGTTTGTGTGTGTGCGTGCGTGTGTGGGTGTGTGTGTGTGTGTGTGTGGGGTGTTGTGGGTGGGGGGGGGTGCGACAGTGCGTGTGTATGTATGTGTGTGGTGTGTGTGGGGGGGGGGGGGTGGGGGGGGTAGTGCGTGCATGCGTGTATATGCGAGTGTGATTGTGCGTGTGAGTGCGTGCATGCATGTATGTGCCGTGCGCGGTGTGTGTGTGTGTGTTTGGGGTGTGTGTGTGTGTGGTGTGTGTGTGTGTGCTCGCGCACGTGCGAGCACGTGGTCTACCACATAACGAGAGAGATGAGAGAAGAGGAGAGAGAGAGAGAGAGCTATATTTCAACTGTAAAGAAATGTCTGGAGATGGATGGCAGATTATGTGGTGTGTGCAGTTAATGTTCTGATCAAAGCAGGGAATCGGTAAGTAGATACGTCTTCTTTTCTGGCGATGATCACTGAAGAAAAAAAAAAAAAAAAAGGCAAATTTTTGATCTTATCAATTTCAACAGGAGCTGAAATTCTTTTAGTTAAAAAATATGTGCATCATACAGACAGCAAAAGCACCCAAAAAAAAAAAAAAAAAAAAAAAGAAAAAAAAAAAAAAAAAAAAAAAAAAAAAAAAAAAAAAAAAAGAAAGAAAGTATGCGTCAGTATGTTGCAGCAAAAGCCAAAGGAAACAAAAAGAAAAGTACAACATCACACACAAGAAAAGTTTAGAAAATGTGCGTTAGACAGAGGATAAGAATCAGAAAATATGTACGTCAGACGCCAAAAGAGAGAGAGAGAGAAAAAAAACATACAAAAAATAGGAACAACGAAAATGTGAATCAGCTTGCAAAAAGCGAAAAAAAAAAAATGATGCATTTGACAAAAGAGAGGAAAACACACACACACACACACCACACACACACACACACACACACACACACACACACAACACACACACACACAAGAAAGACAGAAAGAAAGAAAAAAATGAAAAAGAAAAATAGGCATCGCACAGCAAAAAACAAACAAACACACAAGAACGAGAGAGAGAGACAGAGAGACGAGAGAGAGAGAGGAGAGGCATCGGCACAGCAAAAAACAACAAACAAACAAAGAACGAGAGGAGAGAGGAGAGAGAGACAGAGACAGAGAGAGAGAGAGAGAGAGAGGAGAGAGAGATGGAGGAGAGATAAGAGAGCAAGTCACAACATGTAATCATTTTTCGTAAGAGAGAGAGAGAGAGAGAGAGAGAGAGAGAGAGAAGAGAGAGAGAGAGAGAGAGAGTTGCAAGCTGATTTACTGTTCCGCCTAACGAAAAGAGACCAACAAATACAAGAGAAAACAACACAGCCCCTTTCGACCTCTTTGGTCTTCTTCAGGCAAGGCAAACAACATTCAGGACAATGAACACGAATACGAATCCTCACTGATCTCCCCAAATACTGCCCACATGGACGTGGCTGAAGCCAGGAGAGAAGAAGAAGAAGAAGGTTTAAGAAAGAAGAGAAGAAGAAGAAGAAGAAGAAAGGAGGAGGAGGAGGAGGAGGAGGAGGAGGGGAGAAGAAGAACAAGGAGGAGGAGGAGAGGAGGAGGAGAAGGAGGAGGAGAGAAGAAGAAGAAGAAGAGAAGAAGAAGAAAAGAAGAAGAAGAAGAAAGAAGAGGAAAAGATGAAGAAGAAGAAAACAACAACAACAACAACAACAAGAGACGGAGCGATTTAAGAATAAAAAAAAAAAAAAAAAAAAAAAGAAAGAGAGAGAGAGAGAGAGAGAGGCATCGCACAGCAAAACAAACAAACAAACAAAGAACGAGAGAGAGAGACAGACAGACAGACAGACAGACAGAGAGAGAGAGAGAGAGAGAAGAGAGAGAGAGAGAGAGAGAGAGAGAGCAAGTCACAACATGTAATCATTTTTCGTAAGAGAGAGAGAGAGAGAGAGAGAGAGAGAGAGAGAGAGAGAGAGAGAGAGAGAGAGAGAGAGAGTTGCAAGCTGATTTACTGTTCCGCCTAACGAAAGAGACCAACAAACTACAAGAGAAAAACAACACAGCCCCTTTCGACCTCTTTGGTCTTCTTCAGGCAAGGCAAACAACATTCAGGACAATGAACACGAATTACGAATCCTCACTGATCTCCCCAAATACTGCCCACATGGGACGTGGCTGAGTGAAGCCAGGAGAGAAGAAGAAGAAGAAGGTTGAAGAAGAAGAAGAAGAAGAAGAAGAAGAAGGAGGCGAGGAGGAGGAGGAGGAGGAGGAGGAGGAGGAGGAGAAGAAGAACAAGGAGGAGGAGATGAGGAGGAGGAAGGAGGGAGGAGGAGAAGAAGAAGAAGAAGAAGAAGAAGAAGAAGAAGAAGAAAGAAGAAGAAGAGGAAGATGAGAAGAAGGAGCACAAAAAACAACACAACAACAACAACAAGAGACGGAGCGACAGGATTAAAAAAAAAAAAAAAAAAAAAGAAAAGAGAGAGAGAGAGAGAGAGATAGAGAGAGAGAGAGAGAGAGAGAGAGAGATGAACAAATAGTGCATTTTGGGGGTAGGGGTGGGGTGGGAGGTGGGGGGTTAAGTAACGGAATATCATTTCATCATTTTCTTTACTTTCACTAGAGAAGTTCAGATGCAAGATTCTAGAACATTCTAGTTGATTCCGGATTCAGTCTCTGACTGTCCCTTCTCCCCCACCCACCTCTCTCTCTCCTGTCTCTGTCTGTCTGTCTGTCTGTCTGTGTCTGTCTGTCTGTCTGTCTGTCTGTCTCTCTCTCTCTCTCTCTCTCTCTCTCTCTCTCTCTCTCCTCTCTCTCTCTCTCTCTCCCCCACCCCCAACCCCCTCTTCTCTCTCTCTCTTGCTCCTTCACCTCTTCCCATTATGAAAAAAAAATCCTTATCATTTCAAGAATTCTTCCTCTTCTCCTTTTCCCTCCCTCCACTTTCCCTCCCCCCCCCCCCCCCCCCCCCCCCCCCCCCCCTCTCTCTGCTTTTCTGACCACCCCACCCCACCCTCACCTCGTGTAGTGAGCATGGCTCTGTTGGTCGGCAGAGAAAGGGCTGGTCCCACCCCACCCCACCCTCACCTCGTGTAGTGAGCATGGCTCTGTTGGTTGGCAGAGAAAGGGCTGGTCGGAGAACGTGACAGTCTGGACAAACCTCAGGCTGCCAGAATTCCAGGGAGAAGCAGAGGACAGAAACTACTCCGCATCTCATACAAAGAACACAAGACCAATGATTATGAGCGGAACCTGGTCACCAACCAAGCTGTGCCCCACGAACCACTTCTGGCAACCGTCAAACGACGGAAGATGGCATGGTTTTGGCCACATCATTCGTCACAACACCCTCTCTCAAAACCATCCTTCAAGGTACCGTTGAAGGAGGGCGCAGACGAGGACGGCAGAGAAAGAGCTGGTCCGACAATATAAAGGACTGGACCAAAATGACCATGCCAGAGATCTCCTCACGACAGCTACCAACAGAAGAGCCTGGAGAGAAACGGCGGCTGCCTCATCACGTCCCCCCAACGACCTAGCGGTCAGGGGACTGACTGACTGACTGACTGACTGATGACGAATGCTGCAGTCATCTAGCGTTGTTTCAGTGTTGTTGGTGAAGACTCCCATTAACATAAGAACTAGCGTGACGCGGGTAGGCAAGACAGCGAGGGGTGAAGGTCACTCCTGCCAGAGGCCAGACAGCGAGGGGTGAAGGTCAGTCCTGCCAGAGGCCAGACAGCAAGGGGTGAAGGTCACTCATGCCAGACGGGAGATGTGGTAAGAGGAGGAGATGATACATATTTCAAACAGCTACGGCTTCGCGGAGTGGTGGGTGGTGGTGGTGGTGGTGGGTGGTTGAAATAAAAGATTACGTAATAGCCTGACAACAGGAAGGAGGGAGAGGGGTGGGGTGGGGGGTGGGGGGTAGGAGGAAACTAGAGAAAGACATTTGCACGCAGATTTTCGCTAAGTATAAGCAGGTCCCGAAAAAAATCTTCCCCCCAGGGAAGTCATAAAGAGGCTGACTGAAAGAGTTCCTTTCTATGTACACTTCTTTCCGTAGGATATGGAGTACGCAAAGTGTCAACAGCTGCATCACTCTAGGCTTTAATATGTCATGAAAAATTTATCATATTGTAAATAATTCTCAATATCTCAAGAATGACTTCGCAGTTCACGTGTTCAGTGAAAACATTGACTATTACTGATCATTCCAGAACAGATCTCGGATCGGCAATATTTGATCCGTGTCCACATTACGGATCCGAACCTAAATGTAACGCATGGGTCCCCTACCCTAGCGGCCACCCAGGCACCACTATAGGTTTTCAGGACAACACCACGACCTCAGAGTCTAGGACTTCCTCCAGCCACCATCCCACCCCCATCCCACCTCCACCCCCTACCCAGGGATGCAATCCACGAAGCTCCTGTGTGACTCTATCCTCCGGTACAGACAAGATGATTTAACCATTGTGCGGGAAAGAGGTTCGGAAGACAGACAGTGTCATAAGAGACAAAGAAGACACCCCAAGGTCCAGCTGTTCGCAAAAAGTGTGTCAAAAAGACAAAGAGGAACCCCCCCCCCCCCCCCCCCCAAGGTCAAGCCGATGGCAAAAATCCCCCCCCAAAATATCAAAAGAGACAAAAGAGAGGATCCCCCAAGGCCTATCCTTGGGTTGAACCTGAGACTCACACCCCAGTCCTCTGGCTTGCCACTAGCAAGGGTGGAGGGGGGGTGGAGGGGGGGGGGTGGAGGGGGGGTGGTGGGGGAGGGGGGGAGGGGGGTAGAGGGGGAGGGGGGGACCGGGACCGGGGACCAGTTGTGGTGTTCTACCCAAGCTGGCCAAAAACTGGATCGTGTGGATCGATATCATGTGGTCCTGAAAAGGAGCTGTACAAGGCTCGGGGGGAAGACTGCCACAGAGAGCCGACCGCCAACACCGACACCGACTCCAGCCAGTCGCCGCTGGGGACAGCAACGCCAAGAACTACTACGTAGACTACTAGTCTGGGAAACCTTGTCCATAAGGGCCTCCGGGGCCAATGGACGTAACCCCCACCCATCACCAATGTAATGCACTCGTCCTTGAGGAGCATT
>JADBJO010002786.1:273973-285348 GCA_016801955.1 Conus betulinus | reverse complement strand
AACATCTTCCTCCTTCAAACTCCCTTCTCCCTCCAACACAGCGATGCTAAAACTGACAGGAATCGCAGCGATGCTAAAACTGACAGGAATGGTAGCGATGCTAAAACTGACAGGAATGGTAGCGATGCTAAAACTGACAGGAATGGTAGCGATGCTAAAAAACTGACAGGAATCGCAGCGATGCTAAAACTGACAGGAATGGTAGCGATGTTAAAACTGACAGGAATGGTAGCGATGCGAAAACTGACAGGAATCGCAGCGATGCTAAAACTGCAGGAAAAGTAGCGATGTTAAACTGACAGGAATGGTAGCGATGCTAAAACTGACAGGAATGGTAGCGATGCTAAAACTGACAGGAATGGTAGCGATGCTAAAAACTGACAGGAATCGTAGCGATGCTAAAACTGACAGGAATGGTAGCGATGCTAAAACTGACAGGAATGGTAGCGATGTAAAACTGACAGGAATGGTAGCGATGCTAAAACTGACAGGAATGGTAGCGCGATACTGACAGGAATGGTAGCGAGGAAAACTGACAGGAATGGTAGCGATGCTAAAACTGACAGGAATGGTAGCGATGCTAAAACTGACAGGAATGGTAGCGATGCTAAACTGACAGGAATCGCAGCGATGCTAAAACTGACAGGAATGGTAGCGATGCTAAAACTGACAGGAATGGTAGCGATGCTAAAACTGACAGGAATGGTAGCGATGCTAAAACTGACAGGAATGGTAGCGGTTCTTATCAGCTGGGATGGCGGGACGACAGAGGCCGTGGAAATGGGCCGTGGTGTGTGTGTATGTGGGTGTGTGTGTGTGTGGGGGGGGGGGGGGGGGGTAGGGGGGATGCAGGGGGGGGGGGGGGTAGGAGAAGTGGAGGCGATGGTAAACGCTGTTTGATCGACGACCTCAGCGTGGTACGGTGCCGGGCCACCCGGGGAGACAGGCGACAGGAGGCCACGTCCACTTCACGTCACGGCAGGTCCGGCACTGTCTTTGTTCTGCAGCGGCCGCCCGGCTTTTGCCCTGTGTCCGGCCGCATGTATTTTTTTTTTTTTTTTTAACCCCGGGTTCGGTTTCTGACTCTGTTTGCTTCTGTCTGTCTGTCTGTCTGTCTGTCTGACTCTCTTTCTCTGTCTTCCTGTCTTCCTTTCTCTGTCTCACTCATTCACTCTTCTCTCTCTCTCTCTCTTCTCTCTCTCTCTCTCTCTCTCTCTCTCTCTCTCTCTCTCTCTCTCAAACATGTTTGTGTGTGTTTGTGTGTGTGTGTATATGTGTCTCTCATTCCCTCTCTTCCCCTACTCCCCCCCCCCCCTCATTCTCTCTGTGTCTGCCCCTTCCCTCTCTCTGTCTCTCTCTCTCACATCACGTCGCACTCTCCCTGCCTTCCTCACTCCCTTTCTTTCTTTCCTCCCCTCTCGCTCCCCCCCCCCTCCGCCCCCATATATCTGTATTGCCTCCTTCTCCCTCTTCTCTCACTGTGCGAAATCACGAGAGAAGTACTGTAGAGTGGGGAAAAAGAGCTAAAGAGCAGACATTAAACTTCATTCACGTGTTCAGCTGGATAATATAATGTTCCCTTAGTTATGCACACCTAGTTCATTCATTCATTCATTCATTCATTCATTCATTCATTCATTCATTCATTCATTCATTCGTTCATTCATTCTTCTTTCTTTTCTTTCTTTCTTTCTTTCTTGTCAAAGATGGAATCACTTAGTGGGGATCTGTCAATCTTTCGGTCTAAAATATATCCCCGTTTTTTGTGCCAGAAATGTTTCTTTTCCTCCATCACTCCATCTGGCTGTTTTTCCCTTTGTCCTTGCCATTGTCCACCGTGTGTCTGCTGTGTGGCTCATTCACTTGTGTTTGTTGTACAAACACTGAACTCTTTTCCCCTCTCTTGTTGCAGTTTGTAACAGCCAACTTCGTGTACAGATAGTGAGCCTGTTTGCCTGAGATGATCTGTTGTGTCATGTCTGTGCCACCAGTATGATTTTTCATCAATACTGCATGTGTTTTGTTTTTGCTTGTTCTTTCATTCAGCGACAAAACAGAAATCATGCATTGTGTGCCCGACGCGCCCAGAAGGCTTTAAAAAAATTTATTCCGGACACACACACACACACACACACACACACACACACACACACACACACACACGCACGCACGCACGCACGCACGCACGCACGCACGCACGCACGCACGCACGCACGCACGCACACACACACACACACACACACACATCATTTCCAGAACTGCAGACAAGACACAGACCAGTTGATAAGGCGGAGGGTGTTTAAGAAGACAGACCAGCTGCCATGGTCCAGTGGTAAGAGTTGCGGGCTACAGGCTGCGAGGTCGTGTGTGTTCGACTCCTATCCGAGTTGTGAGTGCTACCTGCTCCGATGGGAAGACAGGAGACATACCGTAAAGCCCCATTCACCAGACTGGGTGTAGTTCTAGGAGTTTTATTCAGTTTCCTAATCAACACGACAGGTGTCTGTATCTCCCAGACCTGTCATACATCAGACAAGTATGGGGCTCTATAGCATCAACTCGATCCTCCTCCTCCTCCTCCTCCTCCTCCTCCTCAATGGCCGCCGTAAAAATCCCCAGATAATGTGGCCCTTCGTATGTAGGTCTTATGGTGACATCATCTTGAATTCTACAGTATCGGCAAGTTCGTGGGAACTACCAAAGGAGGACGAACGTGGTGGCATCCTCCAGTGGGGTGTGTTTTTCTGATGTTGGCTTCGCCCATAAGCAAGGCCTAGCAGGCGGAATCCTGCATATTCTGGAACAACAGGCGCCACTGAACATTACGGAAACGAACTCATCCACAGTGTGTTTACTGTTGCTCCCTGTGAAGTCAGGATGAAACAGGACGACCTGAATGCGGCTGTGAACTGGGCAGCCAGGACAAGCGGCTTGGGAGAAAGGTCACTGGGAAGACACGGAAGCTGAGACAGGGATAAAAAAAACAACTAAGACATAAACAGCGTATAGAGACATACAGACAGAAGAAATAGCATAGACAGACATAAAGATAGGCAGATAGGATGGACAGAGAGAGAGAGAGAGAGAAGAGAGAGAGAGAGAGAGAGAGAGAGAGAGAGACAGAGACAGAGACAGAGACAGAGACAGAGAGAGAGAGAGACAGAGACATAGAGAGAGACAGAGGCAGAGAGAGAGAGAGAGAGGAGAGAGAGAGAGAGAGAGAGAGAGAGAGAGAGAGAGAGAGTGAACGGAGCGAGGTGTAAAGAAAGCAAGTAATACATGAGTTAGGTTATTCATATGAAAACTAACATCCGAAGTCCTTCACATTTGCGGCTCTTTAAATGACGAGGGTGCTGTTCTTGAGCACCCCAAACTACCCACCCCCACCCCCCTTCCTCTTTCCCCAGAATGGACACAGTTGGATCTCCATCTCAGATGAAGACATGAGTTTTGCGGACTGCCACTTCTTCAGCATTTGGCTGTTTGAAAGTAGAGACATGACAATGGAATGAAGGGAGAGAGACGACAATGGAATGAAGATAGAGACAGGACAATGGAATGAAGATAGAGAAAGGACAAAGGACAATGGAATGAAGGGAGAGACATGACACAATGGAATGAAGGGAGAGAGACGACAATGGAATGAAGATAGAGAGACAGGACAATGGAATGAAGGGAGAGACATGACAATGGAATGAAGGGAGAGACAGACTGACAATGGAATGAAGGGAGAGAGACGACAATGGAATGAAGATAGAGACATGACAATGGAAATGAAGGGAGAGACACGACAATGGAATGAAGATAGAGAATGACAATGGAATGAAGATAGAGACATGACAATGGAATGAAGATAGAGACAGGACAATGGAATGAAGGGAGAGACATGACAATGGAATGAAGATAGAGACAGGACAATGGAATGAATGGAGAGACATGACAATGGAATGAAGATAGAGACATGACAATGGAATGAAGATAGAGACATGACAATGGAATGAAGATAGAGACATGACAATGGAAAGAAGGGAGAGACAGGACAATGGAATGAAGGAGAGACACATGACAATGGAATGAAGGGAGAGACATGACAATGGAATGAAGGGAGAGACATGACAATGGAATGAAGATAGAGACAGGACAATGGAATGAAGGAAGGGAGAGACATGACAATGGAATGAAGAGAGAGACAGGACAATGGAATGAAGATAGAGACATGACAATGGAATGAAGGGAGAGACATGACAATGGAATGAAGGGAGAGACATGACAATGGAATGAAGGGAGAGACATGACAATGGAATGAAGGGAGAGACAAGACAATGGAATGAAGGGAGAGACAAGACAATGGAATGAAGGGAGAGACACGGACAACGGAATGAAGGGAGAGACATGACAATGGAATGAAGGGAGAGACATGACAATGGAATGAAGATAGAGACAGGACAATGGAATGAAGGGAGAGACATGACAATGGAATGAAGGGAGAGACATGAGAATGGAATGAAGATAGAGACATGACAATGGAATGAAGATAGAGAGACATGACAGTGGAATAAAGATAGAGACATGACAATGGAATGAAGGGAGAGACATGACAATGGAATGAAGGGAGAGACATGAGACATGACAATGGAATGACAGGGAGAGACAGGACAATGGAATGAAGGGAGAGACAGGACAACGGAATGAAGGGAGACACATGACAATGGAATGAAGGGAGAGACATGACAATGGAATGAAGATAGAGACAGGACAATGGAATGAAGGGAGAGACATGACAATGGAATGAAGGGAGAGACAGGACAATGGAATGAAGGGAGAGACATGACAATGGAATGAAGATAGAGACAGGACAATGGAATGAAGGGAGAGACAGGACAATGGAATGAAGGGAGAGAGACATGAGAATGGAATGAAGGGAGAGACAGGACAATGGAATGAAGGGAGAGACAGGACAGTGGATGAAGGGAGAGACAAGACAATGGAATGAAGGGAGAGACAGGACAATGGAATGAAGGGAGAGACATGACAATGGAATGAAGGGAGAGACAGGACAATGGAATGAAGGGAGAGATATGACAGTGGAATGAAGGGAGAGACAGGACAGTGGAATGAAGGGAGAGACAGGACAACGGAATGAAGGGAGAGACACAGGACAGTGGAATGAAGGGAGAGAGACATGACAATGGAATGAAGGGAGAGAGACAGGACAATGGAATGAAGGGAGAGACATGACAATGGAATGAAGATAGAGACATGACAATGGAATGAAGGGAGAGACATGACAATGGAATGAAAGGAGAGAGACAGGACAGTGGAATGAAGGGAGAGACATGACAATGGAATGAAGGGAGAGACATGACAATGGAATGAAGATAGATACAGGACAATGGAATGAAGGGAGAGACATGATAATGGAATGAAGGGAGAGACATGACAATGGAATGAAGATAGAGACATGACAATGGAATGAAGATAGAGACATGACAATGGAATGAAGGGAGAGACATGACAGTGGAATGAAGATAGAGACATGACAATGGAATGAAGATAGGGACATGACAGTGGAATGAAGATAGAGACAGGACAATGGAATGAAGGGAGAGACATGACAATGGAATGAAGATAGAGACATGACAATGGAATGAAGATAGAGACATGACAATGGAATGAAGGGAGAGACAGGACAATGGAATGAAGGGAGAGACATGACAATGGAATGAAGATAGAGAGACATGACAGTGGAATGAAGATAGAGACATGACAATGGAATGAAGGGAGAGACATGACAGTGGAATGAAGATAGAGACATGACAATGGAATGAAGATAGAGACATGACAGTGGAATGAAGATAGAGACAGGACAATGGAATGAAGCGAGAGACAGGACAATGGAATGAAGGGAGAGACATGACAATGGAATGAAGGGAGAGACAGGACAATGGAATGAAGGGAGAGACATGACAATGGAATGAAGGGAGAGATATGACAGTGGAATGAAGACAGGAGAGACAGGACAAGGGAATGAAGGGAGAGACAGGACAGTGGAATGAAGGGAGAGACATGGAATGAAGGGAGAGAGACAGGACAATGGAATGAAGGGAGAGACAGGACAATGGAATTGTTTACTGGTACTGACAGACGACACACCGTCCTGTGGAACTGGATGACGAGCTATCCTAGTTGTTCAGTTGTACTTGCAGATAGACATGCAGACCGAAAGAGACACACATACATTGTCACAGACAAAGACACGGTCATACATATAGACAGACAGACAGACAGACAGACGGACAGACAGACAGACAGACACACACACACACACATACGCAATCACACACAAACGCACACACGCATACACGCGCGCGCGCGTGCACGCACACACACACACACACACACGCGCGCGCACACACACACACACACACACACACACACACACACACACACACACACACACACACACACACACACACACACTCACTCACACACTCACTCACACACTCATACTTAATAGCTACCTGCTCCCGCAGACTCTCAAAACAAAACAAAAAGAAAGAAGAAAAAGAAAAAAAAAAAAAAAAAGCAAATGAAAAAGAAAAAGAAAAAAGAAAAAAAGGTAAAACCAGTGTACAGGTGGACAAAGAGGCGGCCAGGGGGCTTCTTTTCAAGCCGTTAAGCCGGAGGATATGTTCATGGCCACAGGGGCTGCTGGACTGTAACGGCCACAAAGTCTCTTCGGCTCAGTTGTACAGGACAACACACTACAAACACACCATACAGGACGGGGGATGTCTACCTACCGCCCCCCCCCCCCCCCCCCTGCCTCCTTCCCTGCTCTGTCTCATCCCCCATGCATTCCTCTCCCACCCCCCGCCCCCTCTCTCTGTATCTGTAGGTCTCCCTCTGTCTATCAAGTTCTGACATCGTTTCTCTTCCTCTGACTGCATCCGTCTCTGTCTGTCTGTCTATCTGTCACACACACACACACACACACACACACACACACACACACACACACACACACACACACACGCACACAACACACACATACAGACACATACACACATACAGACACATACACACACACAGCACGCACGTACGCATTCATTCTTCCCCCATTTTTTATCTATCAAGAAAAAAAGGTACAACCCATAAAGCACCATTGCCCGACAACTGACCACACTTCACAGAACGGACCCCTACAGTGGAAACAGCCCTCAAACCGGCGACCAGCTGTTAATAGCGCCCCACCTCGCAGTAAAACCTTAGTCTTTCCCTCCGACCACAAAACTCGTGTCCCATCTAACCGACCAGTCCGCGACCCTCATAAACTCCCCAGCCAACACCCGCACATCCCCGCGAACAAAGGACAGCTAAAGCCACATCGATCATCGGTCAGCGCACAATGGGAAATCCTGACTTTATTAGGCCTACACTCGTTTATCTTGGTGGCCATGTCATTAGCCGGACATGGACCCCGCTCTTCAAACGAGCAGGGGAGACAAGGCACGAAGCAACGAGCGGGCTTTTCCGGTTCCGGTAGAGTCATTCTTCACGTGGCGTGTGCCGATGGATTTGGCGATCGCCTGGATTCGTGGTCAGTGTGATGCTGAGGCGGCCGCAATTATTGGTTTTGATAATTAAAAAAAAAAAAAAAAACGGCGGCGCGGAGAGGGAAGGGGAGGCAACAAGAAGGGAATAGGGGAGGTGGAGGGGAGGAAGAATGGAGTGAGCTTGGGGGGAGTGCTTGCGAACGAAGAGTGAAGGGGAACAAGTGACAGGAATGATAACAGACCAAGACTGGGCCTGCCAGAGAGAGAGAGAGAGAGAGAGAGAGAGAGAGAGAGAGAGAGAGGGAGGAGCAGGATGATACAGTGAAGTAGTTAAAAACATACAAAGCTTATTTGAATTTGAGAGCAGTACTGAAACACCATATTAGTTTGTATGTCCCACGGGAGTCGAAAAACATTTCGTGCCCAGAAAGCATGCAGCAAGGCGTTTCCCGTGATTCCCATTTCTGTCAGAAAAAAGGTTTCCATGCCACTTTGTGCATGAACTTATCCCTCGACCTGCTCTACTCTGGTAACACGCTTTTCATGCATGTGGCATCGTGGACCGATGATTACTCTCTACTAGCAGACACGGACTATGCCTCGCTTGACAAGAGGCCTAGACGGGAACTGTCCTGGCCTAATCCACACTCTGAACATGGCAGATGCTTTGTGTTTTACCAACTTACTCCATTGCTAATTACTACTGGGGGTGGGGGTTGGGGGGTGGGTAGTGGGGGTGACAGCATCAAAGCTTGAAATAGACATATGCCCCAGTCTGGGCTGGCGGGTCTCACTGATAGTTTCATGTTGTGCATTGGGCGAGCAATCAACGGTGCAGGGCAAAGGCTCCAACGTGTGGCGTATTGTCGTGGGTATCTTATGGTGTGACATACCTTAAAAGGAACAGTTTGAAAATATTCACTGGTCTTAACGATGTGCGCCTGGTGTGACATTGGCCTTACGATTAGATGTATGGCTTATAGCCATGGAGAGAGAGAGAGAGAGAGAGAGAGAGAGAGAGAGAGAGAGAGAGAGAGAGAGAGAGAGGCGACAGGCAGACAGACAAACAGACAGACAGAGACAGAGACAGAAACAGAGAGGGGGTTGAAGGAGGGAGAGAAGAGGGAGAGAAGTCGACAGAATGTTCAATCATCAGGGCAGAAATACCCATTTCTATCACTGTAACAATCCACCGTCCACTTGTGGATGCCTGGTAAACATCAAATGTAGTCCTTCTGTGGTCATTCTGACCACTCACCGCAAAGCCACGACACCTTGCTGACTGTACCTCAGCACAGGCCTGGAGACGGTCACAGCTACACCACGACAACACAAGCGTGGAAGGAGTAGGGACAGAGTCTGCATGTCTCGTTAGCTGAATTTCCATGGGCACATTGAAGGCATTCACCACTTCCAGTTCGTCTGACTGGCTCCGTGTCTCTATCCTGCTCAGGGGCTGTCTGTTTGCCCCACTCCTCAGGTGACAGTGTGAAGTTGCTCTGTGTCTCTCTCCTGTTCAGGAGCTGTCTGTTCACCCCACTCCTCAGGTGACAGTGTGAAGTTGCTCTGTGTCTCTCTCCTGTTCAGGAGCTGTCTGTTCGCCCCACTCCTCAGGTGACAGTGTCACGTTGTCCTGGCTGAACTCTCACACAGTGGTCACACTTGCAATACAGGTCTATGTGCAGGCGGCAGGCCGAGTTCGCTGCAACATGGACCACAAGATGGCACACGCGGTGGATTTGGGTGACAGTCCGGCCAAAGGAATGATTTTCTCGCCCGGAAGAGGTTAGCTACATGCATGAGCAAAGAGGACTTTACAACAGTGGAGAAAACAACACAACAACAACAAACAACAACAACAACAATACTACTGTCACGACTACTTCTACTGCAACTAAACAATGATGATGATTATGATGACGATGGTAGTGATGACGCTAATGATTACGATGTTGACGATAATGATGACGGTGACGACGACGACGATGACTTTGAAGACAACACTGCTACTACTACAACTGTATTGTTGTGCTGTTGTCCGTCGAGACGACGAAGACCATCTAGTCGTCCTGGGGTCGGGGTTGAGTGCGTAGATGGCTGGTCAGGCCGACCTGCACCCAGAAAGACCTATCACAGTACGGACAGGGGATGGTGGCAGCAGCTGGAGATCTGTTGACACTGGTCTTCCTGATCATTCTGCGCTGCTGCTCAGCTGCAGCAATTCTGTTGCTTTCACAGGTCTCTGCACCTTTGCGGACAGCTGATCGCCACCCGTCTCTGTCCTGGGCAGTCTGCTCCAATGTTGTGTGGCTGATGTTGAAGGCCTTCAGGGAAGATTGAGGCTGTCTTTGAAACGCTTCTTCTGGCCTCCATGAGAGCGTTTGCCCTTGTCCATACTAGAGTAAACACAAGTCTGTTGATGCAAGCCTCACATCCATTAATTAAGCCCACGGTGACATTGTGTTGTCTGTCAGCCCCCTCCCCCAACCCCCTTCAACACTACCCTACCCTTGCCACTTTCATCCATCCCATCAAATCAGTTCTCTTTCGCTAAGTCAATTATTAACATTCCCGCTCTTTTCCTTAGCATGCCTCGCCCCTCCTTCCTCCCACCCAGCCACCCAACCACCCACCCCACACACACTCACCGACCCACCCAGCCACCCTCACTCGCACGCACGCACGAGCGCACACATGCACGCACGTGTGCACATATGCACGCACCCATGATAGCCCCGGTTGCAGGCTGCTTTACAAGAATGGTCAGGTAGTGCCGATCATTTAACCGCCTGTATTCACAGGAAGCAAGGTGACTGGGCCTGACTCTCCTCCGTGTGGTGCTTGTGATCTGAGTTGTACGTTTCTTGTCAGTTCTAGTCATTATTATGTCGACAGCTTTGCCTGCATTTCTTTGCCTCACTATGTCTTTGATTAATTGAATATTTTGTCAGCCGGTGGAGACTGCATCTCTGAGGAAATGCCAGCAAAGGCTGATTTACACAGTTCGTGGCTGTTCTCAGCACTGACGTGACAATGCCAGCAAAGGCTAATTTACGCAGTTCGTGGCTGTTCTCAGCACTGACGTGACAATGCCAGTAAAAGCTGATTTACACAGTTCGTGGCTGTTCTCAGCACTGACGTGACAATGCCAGCAAAGGCTGATTTACACAGCTCGTGGCTGTTCTCAGCACTGACGTGACAATGCCAGCAAAGGCTAATTTACGCAGTTCGTGGCTGTTCTCAGCACTGACGTGACAATGCCAGCAAAGGCTGATTTACACAGTTCGTGGCTGTTCTCAGCACTGACGTGACTGAGAAATACTTGGCTTATGACACGTCAGAGCTGACCACTCTGGTTGTTGGCGCGTTCTGATCTGCATGGCATGATGTTTGGACCCTTAAACAGAAGATAAGAGACTGTCTTTTCACATTACTCTTCGGTATTCTGTTTATGTGTTTAGGTCGGTCTGTCTGTCTGCATGTATATCTGTGTGTATGAATGTATGTACATATGCCTGTGTGTACGTACCTACATTTGTCTGTCTGCTTGTCTGCATTTCGCAATTCGTTTTTTGATTGCACTTTTCTTCCTATTTCCCTGTTCCTTCCTTCACTAGCTGCCTTGAGAAACGTTGAAGTTCTATGCCCCCCCCCCCCCCCCCCCCCCCCCCCCCCCCCCCCCCCCCCCCCCCCCCCCCCCCCCCCCCCCCCCCCCCCCCCCCCCCTTCCAAGAAAAAAATAGGTTAACCACCGTTACATGCCGTGAGTGGACGAGCACACCCAGGCCAGGGTCGACTGACGAGTCTGACGCTGAAGACG
>JADBJO010002786.1:248973-268973 GCA_016801955.1 Conus betulinus | reverse complement strand
CGTCGTCATCTCCTCACTCTCACCGTTCTCCAACGCTTTTCGACGTCGTCATCTCCTTACTCTCACCCGTTCTCCAACGCTTTTCGACGTCGTCATCTCCTCACGCTCACCGTTCTCCAACGCTTTTCGACGTCGTCATCTCCTCACTCTCACCGTTCTCCAACGCTTTTCGACGTCGTCATCTCATCACGCTCACCGTTCTCCAACGCTTTTCGACGTCGTCATCTCATCACGCTCACCGTTCTCCAACGCTTTTCGACGTCGTCATCTCATCACGCTCACCGTTCTCCAACGCTTTTCGACGTCGTCATCTCATCACGCTCACCGTTCTCCAACGCTTTTCGACGTCGTCATCTCATCACGCTCACCGTTTCTCCAACGCTTTTCGACGTCGTCATCTCTTCACTCTCACCGTTCTCCAACGCTTTTCGACGTCGTCATCTCCTCACTCTCACCGTTCTCCAACGCTTTTCGACGTCGTCATCTCCCTCACTCTCACCGTTCTCCAACGCTTTTCGACGTCGTCATCTCCTCACTCTAACCGTTCTCCAACGCTTTTCGACGTCGTCATCTCCTTACTCTCACCGTTCTCCAACGCTTTTCGACGTTGTCATCTCCTCACTCTCACCGTTCTCCAACGCTTTTCGACGTCGTCATCTCCTCACTCTCACCGTTCTCCAACGCTTTTCGACGTCGTCATCTCCTCACTCTCACCGTTCTCCAACGCTTTTCGACGTCGTCATCTCCTCACGCTCACCGTTCTCCAACGCTTTTCGACGTCGTCATCTCCTCACTCTCACACCGTTCTCCAACGCTTTTCGACGTCGTCATCTCCTCACTCTCACCGTTCTCCAACGCTTTTCGACGTCGTCATCTCCTTACTCTCACCGTTCTCCAACGCTTTTCGACGTCGTCATCGCTTCGCGACGGTTTCCATCATTTCCCGGGCCATGCGTCTGTGTACACATCAACTGTCCCACGTGGGGAGGTTCTCCGGGATCTTACTGAAGTGACTCTGTTCCCGCGACGCATTTATTAGGCTAAGTCTTATTTACATTTTCATTTATATTCGTGACAGTAATCTCTTGTGTCTGCATCTATCCATTCACCTTATGTGTTCTGATTATCCTACATCTTTTGTTGTCATCATCATCATTGCGTGTGTGAGTACATATGTGATTTACGGGACATACGGGATTTTCTTGTCGACAAACTATATATTGATGTTATCATGTCTGATATGATGTTCATTGTTATCCCGCGCCACCGAGGGATTTTTCTAACTTTTGTCGTCAAAATGTTTGTCTACTGATTGGTGTGTGCATTGAATATTTTTTTAGCGTTAACTTTGACCTTTGCAAAAAAACAACGTGCGCGAGGTTGTGTTGGATAGATAATTTTATCTCGTCTATCCACACTAACGCTTCAAACATCTAGCGACCCGCAGATCAGCGCGACAGACACTTTAAAACGCCACACAGGGAACAAAACTGAGAGTCAAACAGACTGGAAAAACTTGTTTTATCTAAACAAAATGTCTGACGTAAAAAAGAAATCGTTACTGAATTATGAATGATTCTGACTTGGCGCAATATGTTAGTTTCAATATACTTGTAATTCTCTAGAGCTGGTAGTATGTCGCCCAACGCTGCCCCAAATGGAAATTCTACAAACCCTTTTATAAACCAAAATAATGTAAACATTCATAACACCCCGAGTAGTTTACTGAAGGAGGGAGTTACTGGGAAGTGTTTCACATGTCCGAGGGATAGCGCGACAAGTAGTTGCCGACCTGCCGGTCCTGGATAGAGAAGAGTGTCCACCATGAGACTGGCTATTAACTGGGTTGTCCAGCGGGCTAAAAGGAAGGCAATCGTGTCAGGTGACCGTCACGGGTAGGCGACCGCCAGCCTGCAGGCAGAGTACAGCGACCCTTCAGTCGTTCTTGTTCTGAGGCATGAATGGAAGGCTTCGGCCTATTGAGTAACTTGCACCTTGTCGTCTGTAGAGGTAGTAAATACTTGAAAGCATCAGTCCTGGCTGGTAGAGAAGTCCAGGCTGTTAGTATAATGGGTAGCTTTGGGAAATGGAACATGAGTTGAATAGGAGGTTATGCATTAACCACTTGGTACCCAAGTCCTTGTTGGTGCTAACAGCTGTGGTGTGTGTGTGTATGTGTAGGTGACTAGTGATTCCATTGGTGGAATAAAAATAACTTGGGGAGTTATTGGTACAAATCGTGTGATGTGTGTGTGCCAGTGATTCCATTGGTTGAACCAGTTAAACTCGAGTTCTCTCTTGTTTGAGAATGGATATAAGGTGCCTGGAAAACCAGGAAGTGTGTGACTCCACTTAAGGGAAAGTGAACTCGCCCGTCTTGCTGAGGGCTCAAGAAAATACAGCGTGAAGCAGAGGTTTGCTGTCGCCTCGTTGTCTCCTGGGTGGGGACGTAAGACAGTGGAGGTTGCTGTAGCCTCGGAGCCGACGACGAGAAGAATGTGTCTCCGTGTGGGGACGGTCGACAGCAAGACGTGTTAGCCTGTTGGAGCCTAGACAGGGAGCTGCCACAAACGGTGGGGTGTTTGCAGCCAGAGAAGACCTGTGGGAGAGGCTGACAGGAGCCCTTTCGTGGAGAGGGCGGAGTGCGGTGGAGTCCGGAAGACTCGGTGTGAGGGTGCGACTAAAGCTACGTTGCCAGTGTCCCCCAACTGGGATTGGCCAATCGGGAGGACACAACAGTGTGGCAGCTTCAGCTCGTGGTCGCACATGTGATGAGAGAAACTGACGGTCAACCAAGGAATGCTGGCAAGTTATGGACGTTTTATTTGTTCTTAAGTTTATAAATGTGCAAATGTAATAGTGAAATATTGTCTTTCCTGGTTAAGTAAGAATCACTGAAGAACAGGGGATGCGATTTATGAGATTGTCTGTATGGTGTTTACATTGTTGTATGATACAGATAATTGTGTTGTGTAGTGACGGGTGGGGGCTCGGAGTCAAGTTAAATAAAAGTTGATTATTTTCTGTGAAATGTTATTGGTTTCCCGTCACCTTTGTGCGGGGGCCCGATGTGAGTGACAGAGTGCATGTGCCTATGCGAGAGCGCATTTTGGTTGTGAAAGCGTAAATACTTCTGTCTATAACCCCCTGCATCCCTGCATATGATAATCATATTTCAATAACGAGGGGGAGCGTCGGAGACCCGTCACAAATTGGGGGCTCGTCCGGGATGAACATAAATGAGTCATAAGTGATTTTGATTTCTGGTTTTCAATTGCAAAAGGATTTGAAATTTGTCATAATTGTGGAAACCTAGATTTTTTTTTTTACCGGGAAAAGACGTAGTCATGTGTTGATTGTTTTGATCTTTTTTCATGACTGTGCCTTTTGTTTGAACTTGCTTGATTTGGTTGCCGTTGAGGCTGATTGTGTGTAGCACAACTGTTTGATCGCTTTATTTACGAGTGATCGTGTGGGGATATTTATCGCTGATCGTGTGGATACTGTACTGTGGTTGTTAGCTGGCTGATCGAGGGTTAGATAGCTTCAAAAATGTCGACTGAAGAGGGTGCTGAGACAATGGGTCCGCTGAAAAAGATGGACCTCATAGAAGAAGGAAAAGCTTTAGGACTAAAGGGTCCGGAACTGAAGGCATATGTAGATGAGAACTGGCCCCGTGTAATCGAGGCTCAGAGAAAATACAAAGGGAAGAAAAAAGAAAAAAAAGAAAAAAAGAGAGAGAGAAAGAGAAAGAGAAAAGGAAAAAGAGAAAGAGAGAAAAAGAGAGAAGAGAAAAGAGAGAGAGAAAAGGAAAAAGAGAAAAGAAAGAAAGAACGGGAAAAAAAAGAGGAAAAGAGAGGAGAAAGAGAACGGGAGAAGAAGAGAGAAAAAGAGAAGAGAAACGGAAAGAGGAGGAGAAAAGAGAAAGAGAACGGGAAAAAGAGAGAGAGAAAAAGAGAACGGGAAAAAAAGAGGAAAGGGAACGGGAAAAAGAGGAGAGAGAAAGGGAAAGAGAGAGAAGAGAGAAAGAGAACGGGAGAGAGAGAAGAGAGAGAAAGAGAACGGGAAAAGAGAGGAAAGAGAAAGAAGAAGGGAGATAAGGCAGTTTGAGTTAGAAAAATTAAAATTGGAGAAAGAACGGGACGTGGACGCAAAAAACCCAAGCAAACTTTGCACCACATGTTAGTCCCTTGATCAATATGCCAAAGTTTGATGATAATCCGGACCATTTAGAGGATTTCATTTCGCAATTTGAAAGGATTGCCAAAGATCAGGGCTTACCCGAAGAACGGTGGGCTACAAATTTGTCCGCGCTGCTGACACCCAAAGCTAGGGATGCTTTTTTCTGCTTACCACCGGAAAAACAGATGGATTATGAGTCGGTGCGCGATGCTTTGTTTCAGAGGTACCAGTAACCGCCGATAGATATAGGAAATTGTTCAGAGAAAACTGTTCGTAAATCAGGTGAGACACACGTACAGTTCCTTTATCGGCTTAGGGCTCTCTTTGACAAAATGGATTAGGTTAGGAAACATCGAACAAACTTTTGAATCTTTGAGGGAGGAGATCGTTAAGGAGCAAATTCTCTCCACTTGTCGGAAGGATCTCACAGTATTCTTGGCAGAAAGAGAATTAGGAAGTTTAGAGAGGGGAAACACTGCGATCGAGAGCAGGCCCCTAGGCCCCTAGGTAACCATGGGAACCAAGACGATGCCAAGGTAAGTCAGCTTAAGGAAGCGGAGAGACCAACAACGAAGAAGGGGGTAAGAGCTTTACAGGATTTGACTCTGGGACTGGCTGGTTATTACCGCCAGTTCGTGCCCCATTTCAGCACCATAGCAGGGTCACTCACGGACCTGCTAAAGAAGAGTGCACCTAACAAGGTGGTGTGGACAGATGAATGTGAGGGAGCCTTCCAGTCCCTGAAGGACCATCTAACTTCAGGTTCTGTACTTAGCTGCCAGACTTAACCAAAGACTTTGTGCTGAGGACAGACGCGAGTGATCGGGGACTCGGGGCCGTCATACTCCAAGCCCATGATGGAGTGTTACATCCCGTAGCATACGCGAGTCGGAAACTGAACAGAGCGGAACGGAACTACGCGGTGTCCGAAAAGGAGTGCCTCGCCATAGTGTTTGGGGTGTCGCGGTTTCAGAAGTACTTGTACGGGAGGACTTTTGTCCTCGAGACCGATCATGAACCTCTGTCGTATTTGGCCCAAGCCAAAACTGACCAGCAGCCGTCTCATGCGGAGTGGTCACTGCTACTCCAGGAGTATTCTATGAGAGTTCGCTACATCCCGGGTAGCCAAGAACGTAGCAGCAGATTTCATGAGTAGAAGTATGGGGAGGTGGTTGAGTCAGAGAGTAGCAGCCAAACCTAGCTGTGGGTGTCAGATCAGCCCTGTTGCAAGATATCTGACCTTCGGGCGCATAAAACTGATGGGTTATTTTGGTTTTATATGCCCAGTGTAGGACGGGGTTGAGTCCGGGTACTATTGGCGAGCCACAAACGGCGGTCAAGATTGAGAGGGGCAGGAGTAGGTCAAGGGTTGGAAGAATGCCTCCGGGGTGTTGCTGTTGTAGTGTGAACAACAGAAGTAGAACAATAGTAGGAGCAATGCCTTCAGGGTGTTGCCACTTTAAGTGTGAGCAGTAGCAGCAGTGGGACAATAGTATGACCACTGCCTACGGGCTGCTGTTGTTGGGGCGTGAGCGATCATCCGTTACGGACAGCTACGGGTAAAATAATGTAGCTGGCTAGTTGGGGGTGTACACAATTGTGGTGACTTTGGAATACTGTTTTTCTTTTCTTTTTATTTTGAAGGCCCATTGTGGGGCACGGTTGAGCCTATATTCATGTGTTATTTTTCATTTTTTTGATACACGTTTTTCAGTTGATGTTGCTTTTGTTCATTGCCCTTTTATGGAGCAGGGGATCAGTACGTACTCACGTGTTATGATTATGATTTTTGGTGGTTGATATCTGTTTGCTCATGTTGTTTTGTTGTCACCGCTCGGTAAAGTGTGAAAATGTCCTTAAGTTGCGAAATCAGGATAAATTTTTGATTTGCATATTGTGTGTGAGACCGTGTGAGCAGATTGTGGCCACACGCCTGAATTTGATTTTGATGTTACGTACGTTGGGGCACACGCCTGAATTTTTGAATCTTGTCTTTGTGGATTGTGGCCACCCCAATTTGAACCTTGGGTAAATCATGATTGTGCTATTATTAGAAGTGAATGGAATGATTAATTAATATGTATGATACATGCTGATAGCTAACGCTATAGGAGAGTTCTGTATTATATGTGAGCCAGTTTAGAGTTAAATGTTTTGCACAGTCGCTTATGACTGACCAAGAGTGATCTTTGGATTATCTGATTGATTTATTGGTTTTAATTGGGTACATTATCCATGTTAGAGATGTTGATGGAAGTGATGTCTTGAAGCATAGGGGTAGTACTGTTATATCGACCCATGCAATTGAGTTTGTTTTATCCAGTCTGAGAACATTCGTCCTGGAGGAAATGTTGGTTGGAACAACATTCTTAGGTACGGGGGTGTCATGAGTCGGCCGAATGTTCTCGAGCATTTAGGCAAATTAAGGGTAGTTTTGCTGTTGTTGAGAGCAAGTTCCTTGGGTTCTTCAAGTGTGCGAATTCAGGCATCACCAGGGGGGGAATACCCCGAGTAGTTTACTGAAAGGGATAGAGAAGAGTGTCCACCATGAGACTGGCTATTAACTGGGTTGTCCCGCGGGGGCTAAAAGGAAGGCAATCGTGTCAGGTGACCGTCACGGGTAGGCGACCGCCAGCCTGCAGGCAGAGTACAGCGACCCTTCAGTCGTTCTTGTTCTGAGGCATGAATGGAAGGCTTCGGCCTATTGAGTAACTTGCACCTTGTCGTCTATAGAGGTAGTAGCAAATACTTGAACCATCAGTCCTGGCTGGTAGAGAGAAGTCCAGGCTGTTAGTATAATGGGTAGCTTTGGGGAATGGAACATGAGTTTTGAATAGGAGGTTATGCATTAACCACTTGTACCCAAGTCCTTGTTTGTGCTAACAGCTGTGGTGTGTGTGTGTATGTGTAGGTGACTAGTGATTCCATTGGTGGAAATAAAAAATAACTTGGGATTTTTGGTACAAATCGTGTGATATGTGTGAGCCAGTGATTCCATTGGTTGAACCAGTTAAACTCGAGTTCTCTCTTGTTTTTGAGAATGGATATAAGGTGCCTGGAAAACCAGGAAGTGTGTGACTCACTTAAGGGAAAGTGAACTCGCCCGTCTTGCTGAGGGCTCAAGAAAATACAGCGCGAAGCAGAGGTTTGCTGTCGCCTCGTTGTCTCCTAGGGTGGGGACGTAAGACAGTGGAGGTTGCTGTAGCCTCGGAGCCGACGACGAGAAGAATTGTCTCCCCCGTGGGGACGGTCGACAGCAAGACGTGTTAGCCTGTTGGAGCCTAGACAGGGAGCTGCCAGACAACGGTGGGGTGTTTGCAGCCAGAGAAGACCTGTGGGGGAGGCTGACAGGAGCCCTTTCCGTGGAGAGGGCGGAGTGCGGTGGAGTCCGGAAGACTCGGTGTGAGGGTGCGACTAAAGCTACGTTGCCAGTGTCCCCCAACTGGGATTTGGCCAATCGGGGACACACAACAGTGTGGCAGCTTCAGCTCGTGGTCGCACATGTGATGAGAGAAACTGACGGTCAACCAAGGAATGCTGGCAAGTTATGGACGTTTCATTTGTTCTTAAGTTTATAAATGTGCAAATGTAATAGTGAAATATTGTCTTTCCTGGTTAAGTAAGAATCACTGAAGAACAGGGGATGCGATTTATGAGATTGTCTGTATGGTGTTTACATTGTGTATGATACAGATAATTGTGTGTGTGTAGTGACGGGTGGGGGCTCGGAGTCAAGTTAAAAAAAAGTTGATTATTTTCTGTGAAATGTTATTGGTTTCCCGTCACTTGATGTTATCATGTCTGATATGATGTTCATTGTTATCCCGCGCCACCGAGGGATTTTCTAACTTTTGTCGTCAAAATGTACATTGGTGTTATTATTGTGTCCAGTATGTTTTCCATTGTCATTCTTATCACCTGTTCTCTCTTTATCTTTCATTGCCTTGCATGATGTGAACTCTCTTTAATAAAGATGTCTTTTGAAAGAAAAATGTTTTGCATTGATGGCAAGATTTGCTTTTTTTTATTTATTGTTGCAGTAATCCATATATTTGATTATCATCCCAACATCTACAGTCCAGATCAATCAGATAACATGACAAACATCCAAGAAATTCGCATCAGCGATATATGACGACTGTCTTTTTCTCCTTGGTTTGTTCCTGTCTTTGTCTTGTTAAGGGATATTACATCGTCTGGCTGTTCGAACAGTATTAGAACCCTACACAGAACATTTTATCTCACATTTTTTTTTTCTAGATTAAATATTTCTATAAAGGTACGATTTGCAACCATAGTGTTTTAAGATCATGTGTTGTTAACGTGATCTCAGTTTACATTTCATTGTTTACAGTAGCATTTACACTGTGATGGAGTGTGGGTATCAATTTTGTTTTCTTTCTTTCCTTCTTCTTTCTTTTTCTTTCTTTCTTTCTTTCTTTCTTTCTTTCTTTCTTTTCTTCTTTCTTTCTTTCTTTCTTTCCTGTCTTTCTGTTTTTTCTCCTGCTGTTTGTTGCTATTCCTCTCTTCCCTGTCTTTCCTGCCGTTCAAAAAAAAAAAAGTTTTTCTTTATTTTTGTTTTTTCGTTTTATTCAACTGAGACATACTTGCTTGATGTTCATATCGTGTTGAATGTGCACAGCGGACACACTGACAGAGTCTGGAAGGAAGACTGATCGCATGTGTATCCGCCCTTTTTCTGTGTCGTCTTCAACAAGTAAAGGGACTTCAAAATACCTTAGTGTGTGTGTGTGTGTGTGTGTGTGTGTGTGTGTGTGTGTGTGTGTGTGTGTGTGTGTGGACATTTTTCTTTCCGGCGCTCTGATACGCTGATACAACGTGAGTGTAACCATCCAGCAATCTCTACGAAAATTGTAACAAAACGTCAGTCTGGACGGGATCGTACGATCGTTTCATTGTTCGCATATGTACGACGTTAAATGAAACAATGCACCTATGTCCACGAGAAAAAGGTAAGACTGCAACAGCCTGTACGAAAAATGTAACACTGCAATAGTGTGGATGAAAAATGTAACACTGCAACAGTGTGGATGAAAAATGTAACACTGCAACAATGTGCACGAAAAATGTAACACTGCAACAATGTGCACGAAATATGTAACACTGCAACAGTGTGCACGAAAAAAAAAAAAACACTGCAACAGTGTGCACGAAAAAAATGTAACACTGCAACAGTGTGCACGAAAAATGTAACACTGTAACAATGTGCACGAAAAATGTAACACTGTAACAGTGTGCACGAAAAATGTAACACTGCAACAGTGTGCACGAAAAATGTAACTCATTTTCAATGTTCGTCCAAACTGCTGCGTTGCTGCTTCTTTTTGATATGGCCATCCTGCTTGATTATATTTTCATGGACATTGGCGCATTGTTACATTTTCATGGATATCACTGTATCAGAACATCTTTATACTGACACTTGTGGTGCTTGCCTACATCTTTATGAATATTGTTGGATCGTTACATTTTTATATGGATATTGGCGATTTGTTAGATTTTTTTTTTATGGACATTGCTGCATATTAACATTTTGGGGGGACATTGTTGCATCGTAGCATCTGTATGTGGACTTTGGTGCTTTGTCAGATTGTTTCAAATACATTGCTGCATTTTGACAGTTGACGGTAATATAACACTGTCTTTATCATCGTCTTTTTTTTTTTTTTTTAATCCTGTCTGACACTGTTAGACTTTGTCTTTCAGGTCTGTCCTTCTCCCTGTCTTCCAGGCTCTTTCTCCCTGTCTTCCAGGCTCTTTCTCCCTGTCTTCCAGGCTCTTTCTCCCTGTCTTCGAGGTTCTTTCTCCCCGTCTTCCAGGTTTTGTCTTTCTCCTGTCTTCCAGGTTCTTTCTCCCTAATTTACAGGTTCTTTCTCCCCGTCTTCCAGGGTTCTGTCTTTCTCCTGTCTTCCAGGTTCTGTCTTTCTTCCTGTCTTCCAGGTTCTTTCTCCCTGTCTTCCAGGTTCTGTCTTTCTCCTGTCTTCCAGGTTCTATCTTTTCTCCTGTCTTCCAGGCTCTTTCTCGCTGTCTTTCTCCCTGTCTTCCACGTTCTCTCTACCTGTCTACCAGGTTCTTTCTCACTGTCTTCCAGATTCTTTCTCCCTGTCTTCCAGATTCTTTCTCCTGTCTTCCACGTTCTTTCTCCCTTTCTTCCAGGTTCTGTCTTTCTCCCTGTCTTCCACATTCTTTCTCCCTGTCTTCCAGGTTCTGTCTTTCTCCCTTTTCTTTCCAGGTTCTGTCTTTCTCCCTGTCTTCACATTCTTTCTCCCTGTCTTCCAGGTTCTGTGTTTCTCCCTGTCTTCCACGTTCTTTCTCCCTTTCTTCAGGTTCTGTCTTTCCCTGTCTTCCACATTCTTTCTCCCTGTCTTCCAGGTTCTGTCTTTTCTCCTTTCTTCCAGGTTCTGTCTTTCTCCCTTTTCTTCCAGGTTCTGTCTTTCTCCCTGTCTGTCTTCAGGTTCTTTCTTTCTCCCTTTCTTCCAGGTTCTGTCTTTCTCCCTGTCTTCCACATTCTTTCTCCCTGTCTTCCAGGTTCTGTCTTTCTCCCTGTCTTCCACGTTCTTTCTCCCCCTTTCTTCCAGGTTCTGTCTTTCTCCCTGTCTTCCACGTTCTTTCTCCCTTTCTTCCAGGTTCTGTCTTTCTCCCTGTCTTCCACATTCTTTCTCCCTGTCTTCCAGGTTCTGTCTTTCTCCCTTTTTTTTCCAGGTTCTGTCTTTCTCCCTTTTCTCTCCCTCTTTCTGTTTCTCTCCATGTTTCCCCCACATTGCTCTTACACCTGTCTCCCTCAATGCTGGTCTGCTTGTCTGTCTTTTCCACTAACCCCTCCTCCTTCCCTTTCTTCATATTTTCATTCCTCTCTTCACTCTCCTTGCCCCGCTCCTTCCCTCTTTTTCTCTTTCCTTATCTGTCTGCCTTTACCTCTTTCTTTCGGCTAACCCCATCCCCTGTTCAGGTCAACTCACACTTTTCTCTCTCTCTCTCTCTCTCTCTCTCTCTCTCTCTCTCTCTCTCTCTCTTTCTCTTTCCCTCCAGTATCTCTCTCTCTGTCTCTGTCTGTCTGTCTGTCTGTCTGTCTGTCTGTCTGTCTGTCTCTCTCTCTCTCTCTCTCTCTCTCTCTCTGTACCCTCATCTCCTATCCCCCATTCCCCTTTCTCTCTGTGTTAGTGTGCGTGTATGAGGGCGAGGTCCTGCTGTCGTCCGCCCTGTGCCAGGTAGACCCTGTGTCCACTGCTGGTGACAGTGACGGATAGACGGGCGGTGGTCATCGATTGGGCCGCCCTGGCCAGATGGAAACACTGATGAGGGATGAATAATGCACCTCGATCACAGGCCAGCGGTCTTTTTAGTTATTCATGTATTCATTCATTCCTTTTGGTCACTTCTTTCCATCACCCATCCACCCACGCACTTACGTGCGTATGCATGTAGGCACACTGGCTCATCAATGACACGCACGCAGACACAATTACAAACTCAATCACAGAAACATACCCACGCTAACGCGTGACCACACGAAACTCTCCTCCCTCCCCCCCCCCCTCTCTCTCTCTCTCTCTCTCTCTCAACACACACACACACACACACACACACACACACACACACACACACACACACACACACACACACACACACACACACATGCACACACACACACACAAACATACATGCACACACACATACACACACACACACACATACACACACACACGCGCGCGCGCGCGCAAATATATGCAGGCACGCACGCACTCACTCACTCTAACACACATAGATCGGTTCACACACACCACACACACACACACACCACACACACACACACACACACACACACCGACACACACACACACACACACACACACATACACACACACACACACAAACGCATACACTCACGCTCACACACACCCACAGAGACACACAGAGAGAGAGAGAGAGAGAGAGAGAGAGAGAGAGAGAGAGAGAGAGAGAGAGAGAGGAGAGAGAGAGAGAGAGGACGAGAGAGAGAGAGAGAGAATGTAATGTGATTGCAAATGCGAATGCAAAATCCCAATGCGAAATTGAACGCGAATAATGTAAAACTTGAGGTCTTGTCCTCTCATGAAGGGGTAAGTTGTTAAATAAAGTGTACGATCATTGCACAGCTGATTACATAGGAACAACCCACATGAACTGCAGGAAGACAACAACATAATGAACATTATAACCTGATTTCACTTGCTGAACATTCATGTAATTGAAGAATTGACAGTAGTGACGTCATAGCACACGTCAATCTCTCCAAACCCGAATGCTTGGAATCATAAAAGAAATGTAGTCTCCGCACCTGCCTGTCTTGCTTTGAAGACAACAACGAACTTACCAATTTGAGAGGTATTGATTTTGACGATTTCATTAAGAGCTGGATAACACAAAATAAGTGCAGTTCATCTTTCTTTAAAGTTTTTTGCAGGAAAGATATTTTAGAACATCTGTAACACTGATTATGCACGGATAAGACTGACATATCTAGCCTAAGCCTAGTATTGAGAGAGAGAGAGAGAGAGAGAGGAGAGAGAGAGAGAGAGAGAGAGAGGGGGGGGGGACGAAAGGAGGGGGGGGGGGTAAGATGGGGAGTTTGAGGGGGGATCTGATCCCTCTCCTCTCTATATTTCTTTTCTCCCGACTTGAAAAAAAAATCCCATCGTATAACCCGCAGATCCCCACAACACCTCGTAAAAAGTGGCGGTGGTCATTGGAGAGGCTGGTAGTTGTATAGTGTTGGGCCCAGAGTGGACCCATGAATACAGGGCCGCCATTAAACATCACTTAACATGCCACCGGCCAGGTGCTGCCGCCGCTGCCCTTGTTTATGGTCACTACCTCTCTGCCAGCGGATGGAGCTCTTTCTCTGTGTGTGTGTGTGTGTGTGTGTGTGTGTGTGTGTGGTGTGTGTGTGTGTGTGTGTGTGTGTGATTGTTTTGTTGTTCATTATCATAACTTACTGCATTGCATTATGCTGTTATCACAGAAGAGTGGTGTTGTTTAGAATGAAAAAAGGTTGACTGAATTGTGTTATTTCAAGAAAGATTACGAAAATATAATTGTTTTGCGTTGACCTCAGTACAGAAAAGATCTTTTTGTTTTATAAGAGAGGATTGTTGTTATGTTCTTCACTATCATAGCATGTTGTCTTTTGAATTGCGTTTTGTGTTGTGTTGTTTCATGAAATATGTCGTATTACTCATCATCCGAAACAGCTGACTTTTGTATTGTTTTGTTGTTAAAACGCATTGTGTGGTTTAATACTTGAAACAATTTTCAGTTTGTTAACGCATTGTGTTGCTTGCTAGACGCTCTATTTCATTTGGATCTCCGGAAAAGTACTGGAATAGAATTCTCCTACCTCGATGTGAGCTCGCTGACAAAACAGTGTGCGACACGTGCTGCTCTGCTTGTTCTCCTTCCTGAAGAATGGAACATTCTGGAACAATGCTAGACTGGGTTTTTTCCGTCTGGAAAATGCTGAACAAATGTTTCCACCATCTAGATTATAGGGTAGTTAAAAACAACTTATTTGACATTCTCTTATCTGGACAAGAGAAACACTTGGAACAATTGAAGGTCTGATTTCCTCCTGTCTGAATGATCAACCAATCTAGACAAAGTACTGGCTTGGGTGTTTTCTCTTTCATCGGGACGACAGAACACTCTGGAACAATGCTGGATTGACTTCTCCTTATTTTGGATGATAGAATTGTCTGGAAGAGGGTTGAAGTGTTTCTGATTTCTCTTCGTCCTATTTGGATGATAGAACAGCTCGACCAGTGCTGAAGCCTTTTCTTTCCTGATGACCAGTCCGGACCAATTCTGGACTGGGTTTTTGCTGTCTTGATAATGGAACAGCCTGGAATGATGCTGCACTGCCTTCCTCCTGTCTGGATGATAGAACAGCTCAAAAGAATGCTGATATTTCTCCCACCTGAACACGATAGAACAGTCAGGAACTATAGTAAACTGAATTTGTATCCTAGCTAGACGATAGAATATAAGTCAGCCATGGCATAGGATGACTGAAGTCCTGGCTTCGCCGAGGCTGTGTGCTGGGACCGGTTGGGGTTCTCTACGTTGCTGAAAGCCGTGGTTTCTCATCATTGTGGTTTTCCATATATCAATTTTGCTGATGATACAGAACGGAAAGTATGAAGTCGAACACGTTTATCTTGTGATTCAAAGCAACGTTCAAGATTGTGCGGATGGTAGGACTGTAAGCGTCATGTCAACCGAGGAATGGAGAAGCATTCCCATTGTCCGTAGCCGACTCTCACACAGGTCTGCGTTTTTGCTTAGCCCTCGTCACCCGACCTGGCTGGCATTTGTTCTGATGGCGGAACAGGCCGAAGTCCTTCTCTTCAGCAAGAACAAGAAGAAGAAAGGAGGAGGAGAAGGGAAAAGCGAAAGAAGAGGGGAAGAAAAAGGAAAAAAAAAAGGAACAAAAAAAAAAAGGAGTGAGTGGAAGGGGAAGAGGAGGGAAGAATTAGAGGGGGAGGAGAGAAGGAAGAAGGAGGGGAAAAGGGGGAAGAGAAATGAGAGAAAGGAGAAGAAGAACGGAGGAGGAAGAAAGAGAACAGAAGCGGCGAAAAGGAAGAAAATAGGGAGGAATGGAAAGAGAGGAATTGATAAAAAGGGAAGATGTATGAACGAGGGGAAGAAAGATTTCCAGGGAAGGACGAAAGATTTAAAAAGGAGGGGAAAAAGAGAAGGATTAGAAGACATATTGAAGAGGAGGAATTCGCCGAGGATGGAGAGAAGCCGGGGCGGCGAACGGAGTGCCCCCCCCCCCAGGAGGGGGGGGGCAGAGGCAGAAGGAAGAAGAAGCGGGAAGGAGCAGGCGCGGGTGAATGGTAGTGGTAGGAGGAGGAGGGGGGTGAGGGGAGGAGGAGGAGGGAGGAGGGGAGGCGGAAAGGAAAAGTGAAAAAGACCAGGAGCCGTGTTAGGAGGGGAGGAACGAGGAAGCAAGAACCGGAGCAGTAGGGAAACGGCTGGCGGAAGGGGGGGGTGGGGGGGGGGGGGAGGGGGCGTGGGTGGGGGGCGGGGGGGGACAACGTAGGGGGGGGACACATTGGGGGGGGGGGGGGACAAGGGGGGGGGACGGGGGGGAAGGAGGGGGGGCGGGGGGGGGACGGGGGGACCAAAGGGAGGGACGGGGGGGGGTGGGGGGGGAGGGGGGGTGGGGGACACCCGGGGGGGAGAGGGCCAAGGAGAGGGCGTGGAAAGGATTGAAGGCGGGCCAGGCGGATGGCGCCCGAACGGCGGCGGAAGACGAGACAAGGAGGACAGAAGCCGAAGATGAGAAGCATGGAAGCGAAGCGAAGGTCGGTAGGACAGCACAGAAGAAAGCAAGGGAAGAAGACACGGCAGCGATTCATCGACGCAACAAGAGGAGACATAAGAAGCGGATGGAAAAGGAAGGAGAGAAAGGAGGGAACTGGGAAAATCAAACAAAGAAAGAACGGGTGCAGAAGGAAGAAAGACCAGGGGGGTTTCCGGGCGGCAAGAAGAGAGGGAGACCAGAACGAAGCGAGCAAAAAAAAGGAGGAAGGAGGATGTGGGGAGAGAAACCGAGAAACGAGAAAGGACAAAAAGAAGGGGGAGGAGGAGAAGGAGAGAGAAAAGATGGGGGAAAGGGGAGGAGGAAAAGGAGAAAGAAAAGGGAGGAGGGAAGAGGGAGAAAAAAATGAAGGACCAAAGGGGAAAAAGGAGGAGGAAAAGAAGGGGGAGGAGGAAAGGGGGGGAAGGAAGAAACTTTTTTTGAAAAAAGAAAAAGGAGAAGAGGGGATTGAAGAAAAGGAGAAGGAGGAGGAGGGAAGATGGAGACAGAAGAAGAACAAGGGGATGACGAGAGGAGGAAGGAAGGCGGAGAGAGGAGGAAGGGTTACGCACCACGTTGGGCACACAAACGTTACACCAAAGACGCAAGGATCTTGCGGCAGATGACGCCGCTGTTCTTGTTTTTACCGCTTTTGCTGTTTGACAAGTTAGTATGCAATAGAATGAAAGCAACAGTGTCGGTGTTGCGTCACGTCCATTGTCGGCAGACCACTGTCTAGTTGTCCTCGGTGGGGTGACGGTTGAGCCCTCCAGGGGGGAGAGACTACTGAGGGAATACGTCACCAATCACGGCATGGAAACGATCTGGATTCCGGCCACCACAAGGATCCGGAACAGGGGTTTTTTCCTTAAGCTCCATTGCGCTCTCGACGAAAGGGGTGGTTATGGCGCCAACCGCTCTCAGAACAGTGTTGATTTTTTTAATGCCGGCAACAGACACATAATCAGACCATAATCAAAATGACAATAAAAATTTTTTTTTAATCCCACAGAAAAAAATGGGCGAAACCGTGCCGTCCTTTCGTGGGCCGAAATTCTACCCTTGTTAGTGAGATTGCGGTAATGATTGCCGGTTTCCGTGCGGAGGCTAGTAGGTTAATGATTCGTTTCCAGGTGCATTGATAACAACAATTGTGGTCCCCAATCGAGCGCAGCAGCTCAGCAGCCGCAGGCGACAAGGATACAACAACAAGAACAATAAACAATAATGACATGTAAAATAATAATGTACAATGGACACAATGACCTATAACAATTGCACAAGAACAAGAACAACAACGAACAACAACGGAGAACACGACCAACAACGATGATGAATGATGATGATGATGATGATGATGATGATGATGAGATGATGATGGTGAAGGAAGATGATGATGAGGATGATGATGATGATGATGTGATGATGATGATTGATGATGATGAAGAATGAATGATGAGATGATGATGTGATGATGATGATGGAGATGATGATGATGATGATGAAGAATGAATGGATTAATGATGATGATGATGATGATGATGATGATGATGATGTGATGATGATGATGATGATGATGATGAAGCAACTGAATAGCGCAGACCCTGAAACTAGCTCGCCACGCTGTACAATTACATCACTCTCCCTTCCATTCATGCGACATCGCCTCCGCCCCCAGTTCTCCGCCCTGAAGACCACACACACAACACACACACACACACCCACACACACACACACACACACACACACACACACACAACCACACGCACACCGTGTGCGCGCGCACGCAATGCACAGCAAACCGTTAGTTACATCCCTGGCTTTGAAATATCAACTGCCATTGAAATATAAAGAACCAACCATCCACCATCCGGATCCGGAATGCTTTCCTTTATACGTACATGATAGAACTATGCTGTTTCCTCTGAAATAAGTTATTACGTTATCAACATGATCGAAAAGTGCCTTTCTGAACTCACGTGTGGACTGCCTGACAACATGATAGAACTGCTTTCTGAAACTACGTTTATGGAGCTGGAACGCCTGTCAACATGATAGAAAATGCTTTTCCTGAAACTACGTTATGGGGACCCCGTCATGACCAACATTGATAGAAATGCTTTTCTGAAAACTTACGTTCCGTGGACCGCCTGTCAACATGATAGAAGGCTGGTTTTCTGAAAATACGTTTCATGGACGCCACATGTCAACATGATAGAACTGCTTTTCTGAAACTTACGTTATGGACGCACTGTCAACATGTATAGAACTGGGTTTTTTCTGAAAACTACGTTATGGACGCCTGTCTAACATGATAGAACTGCTTTTCTGAAACTACCGTTATGGACGCCCCTGTTCCAACATGATAGAAATGCTTTTTCTGAAAATACGTTATGGACGCCTGTCAACATGATAGAACTGCTTTTCTGAAACTACGTTATGGACGCCCTGTCAAAGCGATCCCTTTTTCCCTTTGTCATGGCGTGAAACACGTTATGAATAGAAAACAATACTGTCCATGTTAACAGTTGTTGCTTTCAGTTCAGAGAAAAGAGAACGAAGCAGATTCGTTGAAACTACCCCCCCACCCCCCCCCCCCCCCCCCCCCCACCCCCCCCCTGAAACTACGGTTCCCCCCCCCCCTGTCACATGATAGACCTGCTTTGACGATTGTTGTCATTAGGACTTATCACACGATCGAACAACAATATTGTTCCTTTTCTGAAACCCCGTTATGGACCACCCCCAAAGCGACCCCCTTTTCCTGACCCCCAGTGATGTACGCCCACCCCCTCTCCCCTGGAGAGGTTACCCTTGTTGCTTTCAGAGAAGAGAGGAGAGATCGATCAGAGAAGACCCCCCCCCACCCCCCCCCTCTTTGCGATTGTCATAGACTATCCAGGGAAACACAATAGAGGTCAGAGAACCAATGCAAACCACTCCCCCACCCCCCACCCCCCGCCCCCCTCTCCCCCGAGAGAGCAGAGAGAGAGAGAGAAGGAGAATAGGGAGTGAGAGAGAGAGACAACGACCGCAGAGACAGAGAGGAGGAGAGAGAGAGAGGTCCCCAGAGGAGAGAAGGAGAGAGAAGACAGAGAGGAGAGAAAGACAGAGAGCGAGATGGAGAGAGAGGAGAGCGACAGAGAGAGAGAGAGCGAGAGAAAGGGAGGAGAGACGAGGATGAGAAAGGACAGAGAGAGAGCGGACGATGGGACAGAGGAGGGCGAGCGAGCGATTGCGATGAGAGAGAGAGATAGAGAGAGAGAGACGATGAGTGAGAGAGGAGAGGAGAGAGAGAGAGCTGTCAGGCAGACAGAGATAGACAGACAAGATTTACAGACAGACAGACAGACAGAGACAGACGGGCGGATGATTCTCAATTTAAGGGCGGTCGGCCTGTGGGTCGTGAGACTGTCCAGACGGGTTGGCGTCTGTTTGTGATGCTGTTAGTTTTTTTCTTTTTCTCCTCTCTCTTTCTCTTGTCGGCCGAGAGGTCTGCTGTTATCGCTTATCAAGGTATCGGCCACTGGGTCAAGACATGGACAAACACAGAGCCATTAGGTGGAGAGAACACAGGCAGACAGACAGACAGACAGACAGACAGACAGAATGACAGACACACAAAAGACCTCGCGCAACTGCATGCACACACGCGCGTGCGCCGCGCGCGCGCGCACACACACCACACACACCCGTGCGCGCGCGCACCACGTACGCACGTACGCACGCACATATATAACTCACGTGTCAACCGCTCTTCTCTCTCCCGCCTCTCTCTCTCTCTCTCTCTCTCTCACACACACACACACACACACACACACCCACACACAACTGACTGACTGAAACCATTTACTGTCAGATTAACATAGTGTTGTACACCACACACACACACACACACACACACACACACACACACACACACACACACACACACACAAACCGTGCAAATGACATTTACATACACGTACGCAAAACACGCAACAAATACACTTACAAGGCTGTGCACACAATGTTACCTACTCGCACACTTTTCTGTTTGCACACAAGTACCATATGATGATGATTATGAGAGAGAGAGAGAGAGAGAGAGAGAGAGAGAGAGAGAGAGAGAGAGAGAGAGAGTATGTAAGAGCTTACATACGTGTGTGAGTGTTCGTGAATTGCACTCACGCTCACGATGTGTGTGTGTGTGTTGTGTGTGTGTGTGTGTGTGTGTGTGTGTGCGCGCGCGCGCGCGCGCGCGTGCGTGCGTGCGTGGCGACAACTGTTTCAGGTCACGTTCCACCAAGTCCAACTAAACTGTTGTGGACTGTGTGTTATCTGTGCACCCCTGACCCCGTTTTGTCCCGTTACTGGGTCAGTCACAAACCACCACCACCACCACCACCCCCTCCCCTGCGTGCGCTCACCGACATCCGCCCCACTCCACACCTCATCCGCCGACCCCCTTAAGAAA
>JADBJO010002786.1:231473-238973 GCA_016801955.1 Conus betulinus | reverse complement strand
TTCGTTAATACTCATGATCTATTTTTCTTACGTGCACTAATTAACGCCTTTGGCTGAAGGGTCAAATCCTGATGAAATTGTCCGAGGGTTTGGCACAAGTTAACCGACCGTACGCCTGCGAGGTTCCTGATGTACATTCTGGACCTTTTTTTCATGCTGAGGAGAACAGCGTTCAGACGCCGGTGTAAGACTGACAAAGAGACGCAAGCTGAAACTGTGTTAGGTTTGCCACAAGGGCTGTCTTCTATAAACAGTCCTGATACGATGGACAAAATGTAAAATATTCACCTAATCGTCTGATGTTCACACAATTAAGAAGTCCGTACAAACAGAAAATCTGAACCGCCGAGCAGTAAGTCTTCTCCAAAGTATTTCATCCCTGAAACCGTTTACGCATCAACCGGACAGCTGCACATGCATCTATCTTTACATGATAAAGATTGACCATTCGCTGGACAAGGAAGGACTAACAATGGATTCATATGATTTTAGATTTGTGCCCAAGGATGTGAAAGACAAAAACAAAACAAAGCTAAAGAAAACAAATAAAAAAAAAGCCGATCGAACAGTCCGAAAATCAATCCCCTGCTTCTCAGCTCAGCACATCATCTACACGAAGACCAGAACGCAGGAGACCACAAAAAGTACGAAACAGTAGGAGAGAGCAGAGTGAGTTGCTAACGTTACGAGAAAGTATGAAAAGTCGTCAAATGTAGGACAAATCGGAAAATAGTACCAGGAAAGAAGAAAACATAAAAAAGGTAGCAAAAAGGAGGAAAGAATTAGAAAGTAGCTGATACTAAGCACGCACCGAATGAATGAAAACGTGAATGAAAAACTGAGTGACTGACAGACTGAATGACGCGGGAAACAATTGAATGAAGCACCAGCAGGAAGCTCATCTGTCGCCTCTGCCCAGGCACGCGGCCATTTGAGTACATGAGAGCGTGGGTTGTAAAGCGCTTAAAGCTGGTCTCTAACCAAGCAAAGGCGCTATAAAAAAATACTATAAATAATGCTAACACTAGTACTAGCAGTAGTAGTAGCGGCAGCAGTAGCAGCAGCTGCAGCAGCAGCAGTAGTAGTAATGATAATAGTAGTAGCAGTAATAATAATAATAAAGTATTAAAGGGCAAGAAAAGTAGTCAAATAGAAAAAAAAAAGTCATGTCAAAAGGAGGAACAAGTGGGAAGGTTTAAGAAGAGGAAAACCAAACATACGAAAAGTTGTATTAAAAAAAAAAAGAAGAAAAGCTAAGGAACCCAGGAGAAAATAGTAAAAGACTGTGCTGGTTGAATGCCCTTTTTATGTCCGAATGTGACCCCTTCAGGTCAGCGGAGGTCAGGCTATGGCCGTCCCTGAAGCAAACAGCGGGGGGTGGAGGACTTGTCCGAGTGTCGGCAGTCACTGATCTCCATCCTGTCCATTGGGCAAAGCCTTCTTCATCATCGCCTTTATGGACTGTTAACCTCACACCTGCTTTGACCTGCAAAGCTCTAGCTGCCTCTGCCAAAGAAGTCAAGATTTCACCAGCGTCTAAAGGTTCCTTTCTTTCTTCCTTCCTTCCTTCCTTCTTTCTTTCTTTCTTTCTTTTTTTTTTCTTTCTTTCTTTCTTTCTTTCTTCTTTCTTTCTTTTTCTTTGCCTGTCGGCACAATGACGCAAATACTGCGGAGTCCGTTTTCACCAATCCTCGTCCCAACATAGAACGTGGCCAAAGACCAGTCCATGAAATGAGCTGCTCTGTGGATTTGGAGGAAACAATGGATCTAGGATTGCACAGCAAGATTACCACAGAGTTCATCAGGCAAAAAAGTAAGGAAGCAATCGTGAGGAAACTGAACGGAAACATGAAACATGGCCCATGGGACAAACCCACATGATGTGAAAGGTGTTCCAACGAAGACCCATTAAATGTGAATCGTGGCCCAAAGACAAGCCCATTTAACGTGAAATGTGACACAAGGACAAGCCTATTAAATGTAAAATGTGACCCAAAGACAAGCTCATTAAATGTGCAACAACAGCCAAGTACAAACATATTAAATGTGAAACGTGACCTAAGGATAAATCCATTAAGTGTGAAACATGAC
The DNA here is from genome assembly GCA_016801955.1 of Conus betulinus. Lineage (NCBI taxonomy): Eukaryota > Metazoa > Mollusca > Gastropoda > Neogastropoda > Conidae > Conus > Conus betulinus. Next base: position 236,882 of record JADBJO010002786.1, on the reverse strand, counting down.
CTAAGGACAAGCCCAGTAAATGTGAAACGTGACCTAAGGACAAGCCCATTAGATGTGAAACGTGACCTAAGGACAAACCCATTACATGTAAAATGTGGCCCAGAAAAACAAGCCCATCAAGTGTGAAACGTGACAAAGGACAAGTGTGACGTCAACGTAAATTCTGACATCAACGTAAAAGAACATGACAAGATGACGTAAAACAAAACAACGGGAGCGAGAGAGAGAAAAAACGGTGAAGCACCTGAGTTGTATTGGTCTTTATTCGCCGCTGTCTCCGCCAAGAGGAAGTGGAGAGGCTGACCGCCAGGTCGGTAGTACTCGGTAATCTTCTGTGTGAGTGTACCCTGCTGCCGTGTGAAGACTGTGACTTGAGGATTCTCCTTCAAGACGACGTGAAGAGGCTGACCACATGGTCGGTAGTCCGACGTGACCTCCTGCGTAGGCGTACCCTGTGGGACTTTGAACTATATTCGAGAGCGGCTCTGCTTGCCGTGTGAAGACTGACTTGGGCTCGTTGCAGCCACCTGTATGGACTGTTCTGTTGGGACACTACTGACGGTGCCAGTGAGAACTCTGCTAAAAAAATGAAATATTCAATGTGTCATTTTTAATAGCGACAGCTGAAGTTGCCTGTATTTGTTGAATGCCCTTGCTAATGGTGACGTGTATTGACTTTGTGCTAAATCATATTAATGCGATATGTGATATGATTATATATGATATGATATATTGATATGTGTTTATGTTTGATGATTCAGGCAGCATGTAAACGAAACAAACTTAACTTGTGTGTTGCCTTGCTGTCCATGTTCGCATGGTGTGGGTGTGTGTAGGGAATAATCGTTACACGCATCCAAACTTTTGAACGTGAGAGTCAGACAGTCATACACACAGTACCACACCATCCGTAACATCCGTTAAATGTGAAGCGTGACCTAAGGACAAGTCCATTAAATTTGAAACGTGACCTAAGGCCAAGCCTATTAAATGTGAAACGTGACCTAGGGATAAATTCATTCAATGTGAAATGTGACCTAAGGACAGGTCCAATCACTGTGAAACGTGACCTAAGAATAAGTCCATACATTTGAAACGTGACCTAAGGCCAAGCCTATTAAATATGAAACGTGACTTTAGGACAAGCCTGTTGAATGTGAAACATGACCTAAGGACAAGCCCATTAAATGTGAAACGTGACCTAAGGACAAGTCCATTAAATGTGAAATGTGACCCAAGGACAAGCGCATCAAATGTGAAATGTGACACAAGGACAAACCCATTGAATGTAAAATGTGCCCCAAGGACAAGCCCATCTAATGTGAAATGTGACACAAGGACAAACCCATGAAATGTGAAATGTGACCTAAGCACAAGCGCATCAAATGTGAAATGTGACACAAGGACAAACCCATGAATGTGAAATGTGACCTAAGCACAAGCGCATCAAATGTGAAATGTGACCTAAGCACAAGCGCATCAAATGTGAAATGTAACCAAGGACAAACCCATTGAATGTGAAATGTGACCCAAGGACAAACCCATTGAATGTGAAATGTAACCCAAGGACAAACCCATTGAATGTGAAAGGTGACCCAAGGACAAACCCATTGAATATGAAAGGTGACCCAAGGACAAATCCATTGAATATGAAAGGTGACCCCAAGGACAAACCCATGAATGTGAAAGGTGACCCAAGGACAACCCATTGAATGTGAAATGTGACTCAAGGACAAACCCACTGAATGTGAAATGTGACCTAAGGACAAGCCCATTAAACGTGAAACGTGACCGAAGACAAGCACTATAAAATGTGATTCGTGGGACAAGGACAAGCCCATTTAAATGTGAAATGTGACCAAAGGATAAATCCATTAGATGTGAAACGTGACTCAAGAACAAAGCCATTAATGTAAAAATGTGACCTAAGGACAAGCTCATTAAATATGAAATATGACCGAAGGACAAGCCCATTTAAATGTGAAATGTGGCTCAAGGGAAAGACCATTACATGTGAAATGTGACCCAAAGACAAGCCCTTTTTATTTGATCTTTGGCCCAAGGACAAGTCCATTAATGTGAAACATGACCTTAGAAGAAGTCCATTAAATGTGAAATGTGGCCCAGAGACAAGCCCATTAGATGTGAACCGTGACCCATGGATAAGTCCATTAAATTAGAAACGTGACCTAACGGCAAATCCATTAAATGTGAAACGTGACCTAAGGAAGCCCCATTAAATGTGAAAGGTGGCCTAAGAACAAGGCCATTACATGTTAAACGTGACCCAAGGACAAACCCATGAAATGTGAAATGTGACCCAAGGACAAGTCCAATGAATGTGAAACGTGACCCAAGGACAAGTCCATTTAAATGTGAAACATGACTTAAGGACAAGCCCATTACATGTGAAACGTGATCTAAGGACAAGCCCATTACATGTGAAACGTGATCTAAGGACAAGCCCATTTAATGTGAAACATGACATAAAGTCCAGAGGACAAGTCCATTAAATATGAAACCTGACCCAAGGATAAGCCCATTAAATGCGAAATGTGACCCAAGGACAAGCCTATTAACGTGAAACATGACCTAAGGACAAGCCCATTATATGTGAAACATGACCTAAGGACAAGCCCACTATATTTGAAACATGACCCAAGGACAAGCCAATTAAATGTTAAATGTGACCCAAGGACAAGCCAATTAAATGTGAATTGTAGTCCAAGGACAAGACCATTAAAGGCGGAGTGTGGCCCTATGTCAACGCCATTGAAATAATGTTGGCGCTGATCGCTAGAGAGGATCCACATCAAAGGACAATCCACAGTCTGTTCACAGTTATGATTAGACAGACTACTGCAGTTTTCTACTGAAAATGAACACTGTGAAGCTTCTCTTATGAATGAAGAAGATACGCCTATGAAGGAATATATTTCCATGCAATTCTAAAACTTTCCAGTGACAGAAACGTCGACATTTTGTACGGTGCATGCCCTGTTAGAAACAGTATACGAGAAGGAATTCCTTCAGTGCACACCAGTTGTCATGTCCTCCGGCACGATAGTTTGCTATCGCTTGTAAGCCGACTCAAGGATCGAACTGATATTGCTCAGCTCTGGCAAGACACAGACTGAGATTCAATCTCAGAATTTATTTGTCACGAAAGCTCTGAAATGTCTGTAGACGTATCATGAGAAATCATTACAAATGGATAGGTCATGATTTACCTGGGCCCAGTCAGGGAGCCATTATCATCTTTTTTATATTCATGCAGGTCATAAACATAATTATTTTGCAACGTGAATGTGTAATCGTCATTGCCTAGTATTTCACTTGGGGCATAGTTTATGCAACGTTGTTGGGTCGGACATATCTTTTGATAGCTGTTCTTTTAACTTCAGTTTTAGCAGTCTGCTTCCGTAAAAGCTGTCCAGAAAATAAGTTTCGTTTTCGACCATACCACAGGTTGAGCATTTCCCGTTTTCTCTCGCTGGGTTTGTGTATTAACCCCTTTCTGTTGTAGGTCATACGCACTGACGCGGGCCACCTCTGCACTCACCCATCCAGTGGCAATATTGTGGCAAGGCATTCTGTCCTCCTTCCCCGTCACTGCCTCATTTTCTGTGTGTCTGTCTGTCTGTTTCTCTCCATGTCTCTGTTTCCTCTTTTTTAAATGCTGACAAAAATTTTAGAAGTTTTTTTTTGTTTTCGTGTCCCTAAGTTCGTTTCCAATGCTTCGTGTTCAAATGCACTAAACGTCGGCCAAACAGCCGGGCGTTGCACAGTTAGCGGATTAACAGGAAGTTACGAAGGGGTGTGAAAGGTATTCCTCCCGAGCAATATGATGTTTACGTCCGTGTTTCAGCGAATCAAAAGCAAAGGGACAAAAACGTAACAGACAAAACTACTCGACCAAACGTTACTGCACTTTCAGCGAGAGAGAGAGAGAGAGAGAGAGAGAGAGAGAGAGAGAGAGAGAGAGAGAGAGTTAACTTTTTTTTTACTTTACGCTAATATCTTGTCTATAGCGCATCATGTCTGAACAAAGATGCACACACACACACACACACACACACATACACATTTGCACGCACGCACGCACGCACACACACACACACACACACACACACACGAACATCCCACCCACATCCCAACATCCATGTTTACTCCCTTCTGGTCTACTTACTGAACAGAACATATTTTTCACATTAGTGCTTGACTTCCACCCCTCCATCCTCCTTCATTTCTTCCACCCAGTGTCTCTGTGGAGAGCAGTCTGGCTGGCCCCGTCACCCCGCCCCTCTCATTACACTTAATCAGGCCCTGAGTGCACGTACAGCCCGCCGCCTTTGAGCAGCTGAGCACGAGGACAGAGAAGAAAAATACATCGACTCGCCGAGTTGAAAAAAAAAAAAAAAAAAAGCCTAGGCCATAAACTTGAACCAAACAACGCCGAAAAAAAAATGTCGAGAAAAAAAAGTCAGTTGCATTTTGAAAAAAAAAGTTTCAAAAAAAAAAAAAAAAAACGACGAGAGTGCACCAACTATTGATGGATTCTTTTCTGAGCTTCAGCCTCCTTTTTTTTTCCCCCTGAAGCTGCAAATCATCAACGCTTGTTCAATTCGCCGGCTCTTCCCGGCTGTCAAGACTGTAACAGACATTGTCGATCGGTTGGGACTGTCGTTTGACGAACGAACGCGGGTAGGTAAAAAAAACGTTGTCAATATCCCACAATGGAGAGACCTCACCTGTCACTGTGCGACGAGTAAAAAAAAAAAAAGGAAGAAAAGAAGAAAACATGCATACCCTGCCGGGCTAGTGCTAGTCAGGCTGCACTGTGTCAGCGTGTGTGTGTGTGTGTGTGTGTGTGTGTGTGTGTGTGAGAGAGAGAGAGAGAGAGAGAGAGAGAGAGAGAGTCTTCAGTTTGGAAGTGTTGTGCTTGCAGTAGTTAAAGGTGAGTCACAGGTTTGATGCGGAGCTGGTTCAATGGCTCTAAGGCTTGCTGACATTAGGTAGATACGTCTTCCGGAATAATTCAGGGGAGGATAACGCCTGTTTTTCCTTAGCAAACAGAGTTACCCTTTTCTTAGTTTCTGGGTCAAGAAAACAGATTCAGGGAGTCAAATATTTTGATTTAAAGTACAAGCCAGGATAGCGACCGGGATCATTTTCTGACTGCATTACGGGCGTACCATTGTAGGCCCATGTTTGTGCATTTTACCTCCCTGAAACGGAATGTTTAGCTGACTAACGGGGAGAAATTGCTTTGGTCGTGTCCACTAGGGGCTTCTGCCCCATGAAAAACGGCGGGGTCACTCTCAATGAACACACAGATTACTCTAACACAGATTACCTCCCTTACAGATTTCCGAGCATGGTCAAAATGAATAAAGAGAGGAAGCAATA
>JADBJO010002786.1:206473-223973 GCA_016801955.1 Conus betulinus | reverse complement strand
AGGTGCTTGTTTTGATCAGTTGTTCATTTGCTTCTTCATTCATCGGTCCCTTATTTGCTGCTTTAGTAGCTCCACTATTCACTCAGTCGTGTGGTGTGGGAGCCAGATCTATCTTACTTTATTCGTTAGTTACTTCATTATCTCTCACGTGTGAAAAAAACAAGCCACCCTTCGCCCATGTGACAACAGCAGTCTCTCTCCTTCTCTCCCTCTGTCTGTGTCTGTCTGTCTGTCTCTCTCTCTCTCTCTCTCTCTCTCTCTCTCTCTCTCTCTCTCAGGCGTCAGTTGTCTTCCCTTTTTAGCTTATGTTTTGTAAATTTTTTTGCTTGAACCATACCGATCGGGCTGTGGCCCCTTCTGACCCGTGATAAGAGTTCACTGGGACACACACCTCAATTGGCGATTTGCAGATCTGGCGCAGTAGTGTGTGAGGTGTACTAGGGCTACATTCCCTGGTCAAGCGGCCCAAGGTCGGTGTTGGTGAATGGGGAAATGGCCTGTTGTACTTGTTAAAAATCTAAATTTCGCGGCATTGTGTGTGTGTGTGTGTGTGTGTGTGTGTGTGTATGTGTGTGTGTGTGTGTGTGTGTGTGTGTGTGTGTGTGTGTGTGTGTGTTCAAATTTTAACAGTATTTAGCTCAACCTTTAACACTTCTCTGGAGAGGGAGATCATACAAGTACCTGTGGAGCTTTGAGTCTTTAACTGTTTTTCTTTGCCTGAGAGCTTTGTTTTACCCCCATAAGTTCTCTTTTCGAGAAGTGCCGTTAAGAACTTTCCCGCGTATTGTGTGAGAACAACTTGTAGATATTGTGCTGCTTTTGGGGAGCGTTTCCGTTTGTACCCATCGTGGACTTATACTATAACCCTCCCCCCCCTCCCCCCCCCCCCTCTCCCCCGGACTTCTGAATCTCCGGGGTGGTGACTGTTTTCAGGATATTCTCCTGCCTGTGCATATGTGAGAATTTTGCTTGAAAGCAATATCAGTTTGCATGATGTGTGGAATTTGCGATGTTCATGAAAATGTTTGTGTTTCGACATGCTCTGTTGACTGAGCGGTGCACAGTGAGATTTCTGCTATGCATTCTCTCCTTTGCTCATCCGGTTGCCTTATACCCACACACCGTCACTCACCCAGACAGACAGTCCGTGACACTTGTCCCCTCCATCCCTCCCTCCCTCCCCCCCCCCCCCCTCTCTCTCTCTCTCTCTCTCTCTCTCTCTCTCTCTCTCTCTCTCTCTCTCTCCCGTGTCTCTGTCTACTCGCTTGTCTATCTGTCTGTTGTTTGTTTGCCTGTCTGCCCACCTGTTTGTATCTTTCTGACTGCCTCTCCTCTCCCTCTCCCCCTTTCTCACGTAGAGATCAATCGTCCGCCTCTGTCATGTAAAGAGATAAAATCATCATCTCTCTCACTTAGAAATAGAAATCATCCGCGTCTTTCACCTAAAAAAGGTACGACCATCCACCTCTCTTGCTTTAAGAAATACAACCATCCGACTCACTTGAAAACATCGCCTATCCCTCCCAGGTAATGGAATGTAATCAACTCTCTCTCTCTCTCTCTCTCTCTCTCTCTCTCTCTCTCTCTCTCTCTCTCTCTCTCTCTCTCTCTCTCTCTCTGCATTTGCCTCCATTCTCTCCCTGTCTCACGCAAAGAGACACAATCATCCGCCTCTCTCAGTTAAAAAGATAAAATCATCCACTCTTCAAATAAAGAGATACAATAAATAATCCACCTCTCTCGCGTTAAGAGATTAAATCATCCGCCTCTCCTATGTAAAGAGGTACAATCATCCGCCTCTCCTATGTAAAGAGATACTATCATCCGCCCCTCACCTAAAGAGGTAAATCATCCACCTCTGTCACCTACAGGGATACAATCATCGTCTCTCTCCCGTAAAGAGATATATTCATCCGCCTCTCTCAAGTGAAGAGACACAATGATCGCCTTACTCATCTAAAAAATATACAATCACCCGCCTCTTTACTAAAGAGATACAATCATCCCCCTCTCTTACTAAAGAGATACCACCATCCGCCTCTCTTACTGCAGAGACACAATCATAACCTCTCACACTGAAGAGATACAATCATCCGTCTCCCTTACTAAAGAGATACAATCATCACTTCTCTAACCAAAAGAGATACAATTATCCGCCTCTCTCACATAAAGAGATACAGGCATCTGTCTCACTCACCTAAAGCGATACAATTATCCGCCTCTCACCTACAGTGATACAGTCATCCACCTCTCTCACCTAAAGAGATACAATCATCCGCCTCTCTCACCCAAAGAGATACAATCATCCGCCTCTCTCACCTAAAGAGATACAATCATCCGCCTCTCTCACATAAAGCGATACAGTTATCCGCCTCTCTCGCCTATAGAGATACAATCATCCGCTTTTTCACCTAAAGAGATACGATTATCCATCTCTCTCACGTTAAGAGATATAATCATCTGCCTATCTCACCTAAGAGATACCGCTTCTTCACCAAAAGAGATACAATTATCCACCTACTTACGTGAAGAGATACAATTATCAGCATCTCGGGAGCCGGAATAGCTCAGTTGGTAGAGCGCCTGACTCGTAATCTTGGTGATCCAGGGGTTGCGGGCTCTAAATCTCCGCCGGGCCCTTTCGGCACAGGGTGATTTTTTCCCTCGGAGTTAACATTGGTTCTGACTCTGTTTTCCATACAGTCTTTCGAATGAGACTATAAACCGAGGTTCCGTGTGTGAACGCACGCACAACATCTTGCAGACACGTAAAATCCCATCACCAACTTTCGAAGAGAAGGCCAGTTTGGCCGTTGGTATGGATGGCACGTTACACATAGCATGCACCCCATGTGAGAAATGAAAAGAATGAAGGAAGTAAGAAATTGAGTGAACGATATTGACCGGATGACACGGGAAACGACTGAATGATGCGCTGGCAGGCAGCCCTTCAGTCGGCACTACCCAGGTAGGCAGCCCGTTGTGTAAACGAGAGTGTTTATTATATTATATGTAAAGCGCTTAGAGCCTTAATCTTTAAAGAATAGGCGTTATAAAAATTAACATTACATTACTATTATTATTATATCTCACATAAAGATATACAGTTATCCGCCTCTCTCTCACTCAAGACATACATCATCCGCCATTCTCACCTAAAGACATACAATCATCCGCCATTCTCACCTAAAAACATACAATCATCCGCCATTCTCACCTAAAGACATACAATCATCCGCCTCTCTCACCTCAAGACATACAATCATCGGCCATTCTCACCTCAAGACATACAATCATCCGCCATTCTCACCTCAAGACATACAATCATCCGCCATTCTCACCTAAAGATATACAATCATCGGCCATTCTCACCTAAAGACATACGATCATCCGCCATTCTCACCTAAAGACATACAATCATCGGCCATTCTCACCTAAAGACATACAATCATCGGCCTCTCTATCATAAAGACATACAATCATCCGTCTCTCTCACGTAAAGAGATACAACCTCCGTCTCTCTCTCACGTAAAGAGATACAATCTTGCATCCCTCTCGGGTAAAAAAGTCGAATCATCTCTGTCTGTCTGTCTGTCTGTCTGTCTGTCTGTCTGTCTGTCTCTCTCTCTCTCTCTCTCTCTCTCTCTCTCTCTCTCTCTCTCTCTCTCTCTCTCTGTGCCTCCCACTCCGTCTCTCTCATGTGTATACATGCAGTCATCCGTCTCTCTCACATAAAGAGATACAATCCTGCATCCCTCTCTGGCAAAAAAAAAAAAGGAATTCCACCTCTCTCTCTTTCTCTCCCCCCTCTCTCTCTCTCTCTCTCTATCTTTCAGAAGTATCCCCCCTCCTCTGTCTCTCTCTCTGTCTCTGTCTGTCTGTCTGTCTGTCTGTCTGTCTGTCTGTCTGTCTGTCTGTCTCTCTCTCTCTCTCTCTCTCTCTCTCTCTCTTGCTCTCTGTATATACCTCTCCCACCACGTTTTTCTTAGGTAAGTAGGAAGAATGTAATAACAGTAACAATGATAATGATATTGATAATGAGATAGCATTATAAAGCACCTTGTCGAAGGTTCTAGGCTCACAATCCACACTCTCGTGTACGAAACGGGCTCCCTACCTGGGTAGGGTCGACTGAAGAGCTGCCTGCCAGCGTTTCATTCAGTCCTTGCCCGTGTCATTCAGCAATATCATTCACTCAATTTCCCTACTTCCTTTATTCTTCAATTTCTCACGCAGGGTGCTTGCTATGTGTAACGTGTCATCCATACCAACAACCAAACTGGCTTTCTCTTCCGAAAGTTGGTGATGGGATTTTACGTGTGTGCAAAATGTTATGCGTGCGTTCACACACGGAACCTCGGCTTATAGTCTCTTTCGAAGGATGTAAAGGACCATTTGGATGATGGAGTCAGAACCAATTTTTTTTTTTTTTTTTTTTTTTTTTTTTTTTTTTTGCTGTCCCAACTTCTGCGCCACCTCAGAGGCAGTGCACCCCACGCCGCTCATTCCAACACCCCGTCCACAGCCGCAGCCCGGCTGGTCCCGCCGCAGCCGCGGCACCGGCAATCCACAGGGAGCAGTCAATGTCAAGCCGTTAAGAGGCAACCCACCGGAGGAGACACTGCACTGCTGCCGAGTCACTTCGGTGGTGTTCAGTGGCGCCTGTTCTGATCTAACATAAGCAGGACACCACCTACTAAGCCCCCTACTGACGACAATAATTGCTTAGTCGCGGAGCCGGCGTGAGTGAGCTCTCCCTCCGGAGGCGCCACCACGTCCGTCCAACGACAGCCCCCATGGACTCGCCGATACCGTGACCCCGACGGAACCAAACCAAGGCACAGACGTGGAGAGGACATCGAAACTGAGGTCACCATGAGAGCAGGGCATGAAGGGCCACAGAATTTGAGACTTTTTTTTTTTTAATGCTGATCGATGAGAATGAGGATGATTGAAGATGATGCTACGGATTTCCATTTCGTTCTGAGACTACATGACAGGGCTGTACTCTACGCTTCCTTTCATAATATATCCCGGCGTCAACCAGGCCCGAGAGATACAGGCACCTGCAGTGTTGGTCAGGAAATTTGAGCAACACTCTCAGAAACGCATCCATTAAGTGGATGAAACTCGACTGTGTGGTCCCAGTCTTCCCAACTGAGTCCGCAGCAAACTCAACTCTGGGTAGGAGCCGGTCGGGGCAGAAAAACCCACATGACTCTGATGGGATTCGACCCACGACCTCCCAGCCGGGAGTCCGCGACGCTAACCACTTCGCCACGGCGGCTGGTGTCAGAACCAATGTTAACTCTGAGGGGAAAACCACCCTGTACCGAAAGGGCCCGGCAGAGATTCGAACCCGCAACCCCCAGGATTACCATGATTACGAGTCCGGCGCTCTACCAGCTGAGCTGTTTCCGACAGTCATCCGCCTCCCTCACGTATAGAGACACAATGCTGCATCCCTCCTCTCTCTCTCTCTCTCTCTCTCTCTCTGATGGCAAAGTTTCATGAAAATTTGACAAAAGAGAATACTGCTTGAAAAACTAGATTACACAACTGGGTTAATTGATGTTGTCATGAATTTCGCGCTGCGTATGAGGGAGTTTTGCTGCATATATGACAAAGAAGTGACTGTTGGTGGACGGCGAAATCATCAGGATTGAAATCGTCAGGACTGAAATCATCAGGATTGGTCTGACTAAGAATGTAAATCAAATGCGAATGTACAGGTTCGAAAAGCATTCAGAAAATTTTGTCGCTCTTTGAAGGATGATGACCGCTGTACATATTGTACTCCCCAAAATACAGACCGACCTTTGACTCTTGACAGGAGGCATAAAAACTACTCCAATACTAAACATGGAAAAGACCACGGGCATTACCTCACTAGATGAGATACAACAAGAAAAAAAAAACTCCTGCTGCAAAATGGGAAAATTAAAAGGCTACCTTCGCGCCTCACACACTCAAAGTTTTATTGCTTCCACAAAGAACAGACAGAGGTGACAGAGCCCAAAACCACCACTTAAGGCTCAAGAGAAGAACCTTTATCAGCCTCTTAATCAACCACTGAGATGCTGCAGGACTGCGAGGACTGGCAGGTGACATCTCGCCTATCACCTTTAATACCCTGGGCATAACAGCCAAAGCACATCACACAGCTCAGGAACTCAAAAAAAAAAAAAAAAAAAACAAAAAAAAAAAAACCCCGACTGTCGACGCTGTGCCACACCTCTTACCCAGCTGCCGCCTGGGCACACAGCATACACGGATGGGTCAGCAGATGAGCATGTGAAAAAAGGGTGGAGGGCGAGTTTTCAGCATGTTCCCGAACGGCGGATCCATCGGAAAGTCTGTGGCCACAGGCACATATTTCACAAACTACCGAGCTGTAGCCTGTGCCCTACTCCTTGTTGCCCGGACCCTTAACCAGTTAACGTGGCCACTTTTCATTCCACATCCATTTTGCATGCAAACTTGAGAAGATGATTGTACGTCCTTCGTTTACATTGACTTGAATGTTGTTTGCCTCGTCTGAAGAAGACAAAAGAGGTCGAAACGCGCTGTGTTTTGTCTTGTAATTTGTTCTTCTCTTTCGTTCGGCGGAACAGCAAAAGCTCTTTTACATTAGGAAATAAAAGTGAAAGAAATCTGTTGGCCCCGATGACAGATGCGATATTCTACTGAACAAATTACTCAATTTTTTAAAATGTACTTTAACGAACTTATTGACAGTGGCATTTATCCCGCTAGCTGGATGGAATGAATCATTTTAGCCTTGCACAAGAAAGGAGACAATAACAACCAGATTTAGTATAGAGATATCACTTTTTGTAATGCTAGCAGTAAAATTCAAGGTATCATGTTAACAGATCGTAAGCGTGGCCTCAAAGTGAAGAACATCAGGCAGCTCATAAGTAACGGTATTCTACTATCGATTATCTAATAACACTTGTGTCCTGCATTCAAAACAGTTTAATGCCAACTACAATCCAACGCTACATGTTGCTGCTTTATTGGTTTTGAAGAGGTACTTGATTTTCTGATCAGAAACGTAACGTGGCCTGCTTTTTTCAAAAATGACATTTGAGGGGAACTCCTTCGTGTAACAGAATGTACAAACGTGTTAAGTGTAAGATGTGGAGCGAAATCTGCTGAAGTTATTCATTGCTCAGCAAGGTGATGTACTTAGTTATGTTGAGTTTTCTTTGTTCGTTAATGAGTCAGTGATCAATGTTACTGAAAAGAGAAAACATGGTGTATGCTTTTTGAAAAATACTTCGGAACTGTTTACGCTATTATTAGCTAATGATGTCGTTTAGTCTGAAACCGTGGCTGGAATTCAAAACCAGCTCAATAGTTTACACGAAGCGACATTATCTATTTGCCCTATGGTTAATGTGGACAAAAGTAATATTGTAGTGGAAAAGATGTTTATGTAAGTGCTAGGAGAAAATGGCTTTTGGATGGAAAGAATGTGGCGGTTGTCAATTTTTGACCAGACTGAGTTTTCATGCTGCTTGTAATGATCTTGCTAACTGAGTGAAAGGTTCACTTCTTTACATACTGAGAAAATCAAACACATTGAACACATTTTTAGTGTAACCACTCTGCAACCTGATGCTCAGAAACAGCCCATTGCTTTGTATGGTTCTGAAATATGGGGTCTACACAAAGCAGCTGAATACTGTAAAAAGTGCATGCGTTCGCGCTAAAGAATTTCTTTGGCTAAGAGATGCGGATACTTAATGATCTTGCGTGTATAGTGATTCGAATTGATATCCCACACATTTTAATGCTGTTGCGAAGTCTGTTCGATAACTGATTAAAGTTAACACGTATGGATGAACACAGGTTATCCAGGAAAACTTACATAATGTGATGTAATTTAGACCACAGGGGATCAAACACGTGGGTGTTGAATGTTCATAATTGTCAATTCTAGTTTGGTTTTGGGTTTGTTTGATCAAATCAAGGGTGGGAGAAGTAAGAAGCTTTCTGAGAGTTTTCAAAGTCTCATAAAATGTAAATGGCAGGAATGGGTCGACCGTATTCAGAACAGCAATAGATTTAGTACGTGTAGTGCATTTTTCTCATAATTCACATTGTGTTCAAACTTATTTGTTAATCAATATAGGTAGACGCTTAAAATTCATAATGACTAAGTTTTGCCTTGGGACATCAGGTTTAACTGTGCATTATTTTTGCCACAAAATTATACATACTCTCAGTTGCTATGTCCATTTTGTAAAAAGAATCTGAAGATGAACCGCATTTTGCATGATTGATTTTTTTTGTCTAACCTCAGATAGCAGCAAAAGTCTGCACAAGCTTTAATGCTTTCAGATGAGCCTTTCGATGTCATTTGCATTGTAATATTGTAAAAAAAAATGATCGATATGCTTATGAAAAGCCTTGCAATGAGAGACTATTCAATATCACAATAGCATTTTGTTTGTCTTGTTATGTTGATTGTCATGAGGACTGGTTGTGGATTATGCAGACACGCTTCACCGAGGGGCGCTGCCCTTCTATGAATAAATATTTGTCATCGTCATGCTCTCTCTCTCTCTCTCTCTCTCTCTCTCTCTCTCTCTCTCTCTCTCTCTCTCTCTCTGAGTGTGCGTGTGTATCTCTGACTCTGCGTCTCTGTCTGTCTGTCTGACTGTCTGTCTGTCTGTCTGTCTGTCTGTCTCTCTCTCTCTCTCTCTCTCTCTCTCTCTCTCTCTCTCTCTGACGTAAAGAAAAGCATCCAATCCTTTTAAGCCACCTTACAGAGACAGGGTTCTACTCTGACAATCGTTAAGCGTGGAAACTGACCTGAGTTTTGTCAGAACGGCAATCCACACAGACACTGACATTGTCTCAACGGCGGCAACGACAACGGAGAAACAGTTGTTTACGTGATTGCACGTTCAAGGAACTCCCCTGTGAGATAGGACCTCTCGGGTAAATCAAAGATCTGCTGTAAAGAATGAGGGGACTGGCTTCTTAGGTGGAAAGACCTGAAACTGATAAGTGAATGGCACTACTGAAACAGAAAAAAAGAAAATGTATGTAAAAGAAGAAGTATGTGTGTTTGAAAGAAAATCAGAGTAAGAAAAGGGGGCGATTAAGTAACAAAATCAAACTTCGTCGGGCAAAAACAAAAGAAACGTGTTACACAGAGTTCCGTAAAACCTTGTCTCCACGAATATTGATATTTTCTAATAATCACCTACAGATTGCTGTAATATACGAGTTTGTTCGAATTGTTCGTTTAACTCGATGAGGTAATGAAAATGCATTGTGCCTTTAGTTAATAGGTTTATAGCTTGGCTCTAATTTGTCGTGAATATGGAATGGATTTATATGTCATTATGCCTTCACCCCACCCCCATCAGAACAAATCACCCCTCCCCCTCCCCCCTAAACGTAACAAAAGAAAAAAAAAAGTGAACAAACGAAAACAAAGAAGGACCCATGATTATCTCCGCCAGGGAGGTTCTGATTTTGGAAGCGCCTGTTTGTCTGCCTGGCTGTCTGTCAGCATGATCACGCAGAATCTGCGGAATCGATTTGAAGGAAACTTGGTGTGAAGATGGAAGGTGATTAAGGACGGCCCCAGTCAGGTTTGGGGCGGACCCACAGGGGGCGGGTCCAGTCAAAGAAGGAATCCAGCACGTGTTGCACATTGGCACGGAAATAGGTGCCTCTCTTTTTTTTCAAGGATGTTCCCAGCCTCCCCCCTCCCCCCCCCAAACAAACAAACAAACAACAACTACAAAAAAACAACAACTTAATTTGGCATCTGCTACGCGAGAAAAAAGAAAGTGGTAAGAAGGGGAAGGAGCGGAATTGGGAGGAGAAGTGGGGGGGGGGGGGGGGGGGGGGGGAGGAGGGGGACACGAACGAACTTTGTTAATTATCTTTCGAAATAATGGGTAACGGAGTTGCTGTCTGAGCAAAGATGACAACTAAGAAGTGTTTTTCTTTTGTTTTTGTTTTGTTTCGGTCGGTTATTTGTTACTGTAGATAACTCAGCTCTCTTGAACATTGTGAACGATCGCTTATTGGCCCTTGATGATAATCAAGTATCTCTGCTCTCTCTTCTTGACTTGTCTACTGCTTTTGACACCGTTGATCACTCAATTCTTTTGTCTCGTCTGCACGACCCTTTCGGCATAAAGCAGTCATGGTTTCAGTTTATCTATCTGATCGAACTCAACTTGCCTCTGTTAATAGTTTCTCCCGTCAACCAGCTATTCTCCAGTACGGGGTTCCCCAGGGATCCGTCTTGGGCCCCCTGCTTTTCGTACCCATCCAATCTCCGACACTGTTGCCCATCACAGCCTGTCTCACCACTGCTTTTCAGATGACAATCAAATTTACACATCTCAGCTGCCATCTGCAATCCAACTCACACAGTCGTGTCAATCAGTCAGTCAGTCATTCCCCTAACCGCTGGGATCGTTGGGGGGGAGGGGGGGGGGGGGGTAATAAGGCAGCCGCCCGTTTCTCTCCAGGCTCTTCTGTTGGTAGCTGTCGTGAGGAGATCTGGCATGGTCATTTTGGTCCAGTCCTTTATATTGTCGGACCAGCTCTTTCTCTGCCGTCCTCGTCTGTGCCCTCCTTCAATGGTACCTTGAGGATGGTTTTGGAGAGGATGTTGTGACGAATGACGTGGCCAAACCATGCCATCTTCCGTCGTTTGACGGTTGCCAGAAGTGTGGTTCGTGGGGCCCAACTAGGTTAGTGACCAGGTTCCGCCCATAATCATTGGTCTTGTGTTCTTTGTAGGAGATGCGGAGTAATTTCCACAGGCACCTGGTCTCAAACGCCTGGATTCTTCTTTCTGTTTCGGCCATCAGTGTCCATGTCTCACAGCCATGTGACAGGATGGAAACCACAATCGTGTACCAGGGACATAAAATCTTGGATGACAGTTAACAAACTTCAGCTCAACAATGACAAAACTGAAACGATTTTTTCTTTACATCCAAAAGATTTCTTTCATCTGACTGAATCCCATACTCTATCAAACTGGAAAATTGCTTATTCAGACATATTCATCTGCACGGAATTTAGGTGTTACCCTTGACTCGGCACTTTCTTTCCAGCAACGTGTTTCCACAGTCTGTCATGTCCGTTACTTTGAGCTTCGCCGCATAGATTCTGTGCGACATGTTCTCTCTGTTGATGCCACAAAAACCCTTGTTTCTGCCTTCATTCTATCAAGACTTGATTACTGTAATTCTCTTCTTGCTGGCTGTCCCCGGATTCTTCTCAGTCATCTCCAGAAAGAACAAAACAATGTTGCTCGTTTGATCCCTAGACAACCCAGATCTTCTCATGTTACTGGCTTACTACTTTCTCTTCACTGCTGCCGGTCAAAAAACAAAAATAGATTACAAACTGTCCCTACTCTGCTTTAAATCGTTGAATGGCTTAGCTCCTTCGTATCTTTCTAATCTCCTTCATCTCTATGTTCCTTCTAGGCAGTTGCGTTCTTCTACCGACAACACTCTGCTCAAAATCCCTCCATTTCGAAATAAGACCTATGGGGATCGCTCTTTTTCTTTTCAGGGTCAGCTTTCTTGGAATAAACTCCCAATATCTTTGCGTAGTTCAAACTCTGTCTTCCTTCAAGGCATCTCTTAAAAACCCCTCTTCACCTGTCAATAGCAGTTCTTTTTTTCCCCTTCCCTTCACTATCAAATTAATTCTGCGACTTGTGTGTGTGTGTGTGTGTGTGTGTGTGTGTGTGTGTGTGTGTGTGTGTGTGTGTGTGTGTGTGTGTGTGTGTGTGTGCGCGCGCGCGCGCGCGCGCGCGGCATGTGTGTGTGTGTGTGCGCACATGCTGTTGTGTGCGTTTATGTGAGACAGTGTGCGTGTGTGTGTGTGTGTGTGTGTGTGTGTGTGTGTGTGTGTGTGTGTGTGTGTGTGTGTGTGTGTGTGTGTGTGTGTGTGTGTGTGGTGTGTGTGTTCGTTTCGTTCGTTCGTTCGTTCGTTCATTCTTTGTTTTTACATCTTTTCACCGTAAGTGATATCAGACCAAAGTGTGCGTGAGTGAGTGCATTCTGTCTGTGAGTGTGTGTGAGTGTGTGTGAGTGTGTAAGTGCAGTGTGTGTGTGTGTGTGTGTGTGTGTGTGTGTGTGTGTGTGTGTGTGTGTGTGTGTGTGTGTGTGTGTGTGTGTGTGTGTGTGTGTGTGTGTGTGTGTGTGTGTGTGTGTGTGTGTGTGTGTGTGTGTGTGTGTGTGCGCGCGCGCGCGCGCGTGAATGTGCACTCTTGTTTGTAGGTGCATGGTACTTATATTTATCTTGTTCTTGGTTTCATTTATGTTTTTTTTCTGTATTTATAAGCGCTTAGGGCTTAGGTAAGTTTAGGCGCTATAAATAATAATTATCATTATATTCCTCCACCGGTGCAAACGTCTTACAGCTGACTCTGTGGTCTGCGATGTAGTAATGACATTACTAATGTGAAATACTAGTAAGAGTGTGTGTGATGGTGGTGGTGGTGGTAGTAGTAGTAGTAGTAGTAGTAGTAGTAGTAGTAGTAGTAGTAGTAGTAGTAGTAGTAGAGTAGTAGTAGTAGTAGTAGTAGTAGTAGTAGTTTGTAGTAGGAGAAGTAGTAGCAATGGTAATAGCAATAGTAGACCGCAGAGGAAAAAAGAGTGTAAAATAAAATATGAGAAAAGCGACAATTCTACTTTGTTATAAATGCTCCTGCTGCTGATACTACTGCTACTAGTAGTATACAACTTCTACAACTTTTGCTGCTACTACTACTTATAACTTTGATGTAAGTACAGCCTAGAAAAACAATACGGGAATCCATGCTGGCACCAGATGAATCGACTCCCAACACAATGAAAAACTACTACAGCAATACTCGGATTGGTTTGATGTGGTCCTTTTCTTTCCTTTTTTTTTGTTTGCGCAGTACTCTTCCAGAGTCAATGACTTGTAGGCAACAATACTCCAAACAATACTCCAAACTAATTGGCTTGTAGGCAACAATACTCCAAACTAATTGGCTCAACAACTCCAAACTAATTGGCTTGTAGGCAAAACAATACTCTCCAAACTAATTGGCTTGTAGGCAACAATACTTCAAACTAATTGCTTGTAGGCAACATACTCCAAACTAATTGGCTTGTAGGCAACAATCTTCCAAACTAATTGGCTTGTAGGCAACAATACTCCAAACTCTTGTAGGCAACAATACTCCAAAACTAATTGGCTTGTAGGCAGCAATCTTTGGCTTGTAGGCAACAAACTAAACTTGGCTTGTAGGCAACAATCTTCCAAACTAATTGACTTGTGGGCAACAACAATTTGATCCAAACTAATTTGACTTGTAGGCAACAATCTTTCAAACTAATTGGCTGTAGGCAAGAATCTTCCAAACTAATGACTGGCTTGTAGGCAACAATCTTCCAAACTAATTGGCTGTAGGCAACAATCCTCCAAACTAATTGACTTGTAGGCAACAACACTCCAAACTAACTGACTTGTGGACATCAATCCTCCAAACTGATTGATTTGCTGACATCGGTCATCCAGACTGATTGATATGTCGACATCAATTCGTCAGATTGATTGAATTATGAACATCAGTCAAACTGATGACTTGTGGACATCCAAACTGATTGACCATCAATCCTCCAAACTGATTGACTTGTGGACATCAATCCTCCAAACTGATTGACTTGTGGACATCAATCCTCCAAACTGATTGACTGTGGACAATCCTCCAAACTGATGTTGTGGACATCAATCCTCCAAACTGATTGACTTGTGAACATCAATCCTCCAAACTGATTGACTTGTGGACATCAATCCTCCAAACTGATTGACTTGTGGACATCAATCCTCCAAACTGATTGACTTGTGAACATCAATCCTCCAAACTGATTGACTTGTGGACATCAATCCTCCAAACTGATTGACTTGTGAACATCAATCCTCCAAACTGATTGACTTGTGGACATCAATCCTCCAAACTGACCGGCTTGTGCACAGAAAGCCCATGAAACTGGATGAAAGATTTGCCGCCCGCTTTTTTTTTTTTTTTTTTTTTAGGAAGGCCTGTCTTTGTAGACTGAACACATCGAGAAATAAATGGGAACTAAAGCACTACCCTGTTCGGCAGTGCTTCCCTTGTGCGGTATAACAAAAACAACAGCTGCTATTACAATAACTATAATGATAAAAATAATAATGATGATGATGATGATGATGATGATGATGATGATGATGATGATGATGATAATAATAATAATAATAATATAATGTAATAATATTTTTCAGAGCGAGCAGTCTTCCTGTCTGAGACTGAGGCGCACTGAGAGCTACTCCGACTGCTCCATGACGACTGGGTCCTTTCAGAGGTTCATGCGCCAAGTGGTGCAGTGCCAGCTGAAGCGATGGACCTGGATGTGGGACTTGGACTCAGCCCTGGCAATTTTAAGGGATGAGTGAGGACCAAGGTGCCCGTTCACCTCATTAGTTGGTATGCACACAACCTACCATCTCTAGTCAGACCCCAATACCCCTGAAACAGCACAGTAAGGGGCACAACTGCACGGCGAACAAAACAGCCTTATACCAGGCCCACACCGACAAGGACCGGAACGTCAAGTGCACAGTCCGACAGGACAAAAGGGACTGACTGGATGTGTCGGCTGATGTGCAGGTTGATGTGGCGGACGAGACCTTGGCTTGCCACGGAACGAGGTCTGTCTGTCTGTCAGATTGCAAAGAAGATCACAAAATTGTCTCCTACAAGGTCTGTCCCAGTTAAATGAACACATTTTGTGTAGCGGCGAGGAAAAACTTGCTTTGTGGGCGGAGCACTTCAATGGTTTGAGGCGTACCGCCAGCCTCAGCCACACTCTCCTGTCCAGCCAGAAGACCCTCCCACCCACCTCTCCATCTACACGGGCCACTTTACTGCAGAGAAAGTTAGGAAAGTCACCAAGACCTTGAGGAACAACTGGCCTTCCTCCTAAACGTTTGTCACCAAGACCTTGAGGAACAAGCAGCCAGGCATTGGCAGCATCGTGGACCGAGTGCTGAAAGCTGACAGTGAATCGGCTGTTGAATGGATCGTGAGGATCCGCAACCATGCTTGGAACGATAAAAAGACACCACAAGACTGCAGGGACGGCGAGGTCATCTCTGTCCGTACGAAAGGAAATCTTGCTGAGTGTGTTAGCTGGAGGGGGGTGACCTTATTGTCTATCCCTGGGAAGGTATGCCGCCAGATGATCCTCAGTTGGATGAGATGTTATCGAGAGCGAGTTGCCCTAGGAGCAAGCAGGCTTCAGACCCAAACAGTCACGCACGGAGCACATCTTCACTTTGTGACGCATCATCGAGAAGTATTAAGAGTGCTAGGTACCTTTTGGCAATCAGCTGGACTGACTTTGGCAAGCCTTTGGCAGGATCCACAGAGCCTCCTCATGGTCCATCCCCCACAAAGAAAACGTATTCACAGGACGTAATGAGATCGATGTCGTCGAAGGTTTTACATACCTATGAAGCTCCATCAACAACCATGGTGAAATGAGCTGTTCACTGAACTGTAAACGTGGAAAAGCGTCCGCAGCGTTCAGCCAATAACCTAAATGTGCTCGAACAAGACGTTTTCACTTAAGACTAAGCTGAGAATGCGCTACTCAAATGTGCTGTCAACAGCAAAGATACACAGCACCTGAAAGCTGCCCCAGAAAAGAAGTGTGATACTTTCGAATCGAATTGCCTCAGGCAGATCCAGGGAACAAAGTGCAGTGACTTCATTGCCGAGGAAGAATCAGAATACGCTCAAATCAAACTGTAATATCCTCCCTCACATATTACAAGCACCTGAACTCGCTGGGTCGTTGTAGCTCGTCTTCCTCCTAACGTTTGTCAAACCACGTCATTTGGTGGACACCCATAGGGAGAAGACCACGAGGACGGCCAAAGCTGACCTGGCCACAGATCATTAGCGTGACCTCCACATCACGCACAGGAGCCGGAGTGACGTCAGAACACTGACCGCTGACCAGTCCAGCTGGAGAGTGATGACCCACAGACTGACGAAGTGGATGTGATGACCATGTAAGGCGTCGCACGACGTGGGAGCTTCTAGGAGAGTAAGTAGGTCTGTTTAATCTGCTGCTGGGGGACAGTTACTGGGTGTGGCTGTGGATAGGAGAGCCAGGGTGAGCGGCACTGGAGTAGGACAACTGAGACCGCGCGGAAAGTGAGATAGAACCCGAATCAGACATTTTGACCAAAACACCCCGCGGAGAGAAATTGAACCGGGGATGAAGTCTAGTGCCTCAATGGGATTCGAACACTCGCCTCTTGACACACTGGCCTACATGAAGTTCAGGGTGGTTTGGGTCGGCTTGACAAACGATCGATGGACCTGGGGAAAACTATCCTCAAACAACCGCAGTATGCAGTCCAACATCAGCCACATCTCCGGCAAGATCAACACACATTCTGTACTTCGTGGAACAGTCCCTCACCTGCAAATGAAATGACGAATCAGATCAGGTCAAGTCATCCCCTAGGCTCCGTTCTCTCCGTGTGTATGTCCGTGTGTCTTATCTACTTTCACTGCGTGTCTTATCTACTTCACTGCTCCATCTCCTCCTCCTCCTCCTCCTCCTCCTCCTTCTCTCCTCCTCTTTCTCTTCCTCGTCCTTATACTCTTTTCCCTCCTCTCTCTTTTTATGACTTTGCTTCTCCTTCCCCCGTCCATCATTTGTTATTTTTTTTTTTTTTTTTTTCAGTCTCTACGTTCCCGTTCTTCTGTCTCTCCCTTTCCCTTTCGCTGCCCTGCTCCTGTCTCAATTCCGATCTTGAAGTCTACCGCTCATCTCTTCCCTTGTATGTCATTCTCTGTCTCAGTGATCCTATTTACATGATGTACAAACGGGAAGTATATGGTTATAATCTGTCTATTAATCTATCTGTCTGTCTGTCTGTCTATCTGTCTATCTATCTATCTATCTATCTATCTATCTATCTATCTATCTATCTATCTATCTATCTATAGAGAGACAGGCAGAAAGAGAGCAGGCGTGCGGGTTGTGTGTGTGTGTGCGTTGTGTGTGTGTGTGTGTGTGTGTGTGTGTGTGTGTGTGTGTGTGTGTGTGTGTGTGTGTGAGAGAGAGAGAGAGAGAGAGAGAGAGAGAGAGAGAGAGAGAGAGACAGACAGACAGACAGACAGAGAATGCGCGCGCGCGCGCGCGCGCGCGCGCGTGTGTGTGTGTGTCTCCGAGCGCGCGCACGCGCGAGTATGCTTTTATATGTCTGCAGTCGCTTCTCACAGAAACATACATCACAAGAGTAAATAATAAATAATGAAGGCAATCAAATCCACTATTTCCTTCTCCTGCCGTCCATCTAACATTTTTGCTTCAAGAGTTAGTCCATCTGCGATACGAGATACGAGAGAAAAGTCTCATGGCAGTGCTATGGGTAGGGAGGTGGCGGGTGTTTTTTTTTTTCTCTT
>JADBJO010002786.1:191473-201473 GCA_016801955.1 Conus betulinus | reverse complement strand
TATACAATGTGATACTGAAACTGGTCTGTACAATTTGCTTTCTCCGAATGTAATGATTTGATGGATTTGGTTGAGAGAAGATATGTAACGTGTTTATAAACTTGTATGATGTTTGTGTACATTGTTAATGCTGATCATTGGAATTTTTTCTGTACGTGTGCCCATTGAAAAAAAAAACGTTTTTTTTTTTTTTTCTAATATTGAATGATTTAAGAAATCACTATAACAACATGGAGTTCAATTACCTTAAAAAAAAAACGAAGAGATGTAGCTCTTTGCATGCTTGATTTCATGTTACAAGTGATATCGTAAACATCATTTATAACACTATAACATATTAATTGTTACATTATTTCCAGTTATATCGATTATTCAGTTATGTCTTTTCACGAGGAATGAATGCCCTAAACATTAACAAACGATCCGAAAATCCTCTCTCTCTCTCTCTCTCTCTCTCTCTCTCTCTCTCACCTCTCTCTCTCTCTCTCTCTCTCTCTCTCTCCCCCCCTCCCCCCCCCCCCCCCCATCTCCTCCCCTTCCTCCTCTTACTCGTCCTCGTCCACGTCCTCCTCTTTCTCCTCCTCTTCATCATCTTCTCCCCCCCCCCCCTCTCTCTCTCTCTTATTTCCTTTATCTCCGCCTATATCTTCTCCCTTCCTACGCACTTTTCTTCTCTCTCCTTTCATCTTTTTCAATCTCTTTTTTTCCCCGCATCTAATACGTGTCACCATCCCAACTCCATTCTCTCTCTCTCTCTCTCTCTCTCTCTCTCTCTCTCTCTCTCTCTCTCTCTCTCTTCTTCTTCTTCTTCTTCTTCTTCTTCTTCTTCTTCTTCTTCTTCTTCTTCTTCCTTTTTGCGGAGTAATATGTAATACTTAAAGGCAACATGCTGTAGTTTATGCAAAGCAGTTGAAGATGAATATTTTGACTTGCTTTCGTTATCTGTAGCCCGGAATACAACCAGATAGTACCGATGTTCCTGAGGCTGACAGCTTCTAGGTATAGGTGAAACATGTAATCTGGCGTGAGATTGGGTAGTTGGTGGGGAGGGGGGGGGGGGGGGGGGTGTCAGCGACAGTTGAGGTCATACCCTCTTCCTCACCGACATCTGCACTGGAGGTGGAGAGAATGGGCGAGCAAGGAGAAATCTAATTGGGACAAAAGTAGCTGTTCAGAAAACAAACAAACAAACAAAACATAACCAAGAAATGTGGCTGAACAAATATAGAAATGTACAATTCTTCACCGCCGCCACCACCACTACCACCACCACCACCACCACCATCACCACCATCAGCCACCACCATTATCATCATCATCATCATCATCATCATCATCATCATCATCACATCATCATCATCATCATCATCATCATTATCACCAACACCAACACCATTATTACCATCGTGACCATTATTATCACCTTCATCGTCATTATCAGCAGAAGCAGCAGTAGCATCAACATTATCATGATTATCATAGGCAGCAGTGTCACCATGGTTACAATTACCGTCATCACTACAGCAATGACCATCGTCAACATCATCATCATTGATACCGTTTACAGCTGCAGCACCATAATCATCATCATCATCATTAGCATAATCAAAATCACCACCAACACCTCTGCCATCATCACCGCCACCACACCACTACGACGACCACCACCGCCACCACCACCACCACGATCATCATCATCATCATCATTTTCATCATCATTATCATTACCACCACCACCGTCACATTTATTGTCATCATTATCTTTTTCAGGACGAATAGCTAACAGCACCAACACTATCCTGATCTTCAGCAGCAGCAGCAGCAGCAGCAGCAGCACAGCAGCAGCATTACAAACATCATCAACAGCAGCAGCAGCTGCAGCATTATCATCATCACCATCGTCATCATCATCATCATCATCATCATCACCATCATCATCATCATCATCATTATCATCATCATCATTATCATCACCATCATCATCATCATCATCATCATCATCATCATCATGATGACTGTGGGTCATCGAGGTGCCAGGAGGGGAAAAGTCAAAGCTGAAGAAACGTGTCTGAAGCCAGGGACGGTGGGGAGGTTTTGTTTGTTTGTGAAATGTAACGGGAGTTTTCTCACCTGTGAAGGAAATGTGGCGTTCTGTGTCCATGTGCTAACCTGAGCGACGCATATCATGTGGCTGTGTCACTTGGTTACGTGGCTGTCTTGGCTTCTCTGTCTCATCTCCTCCCTGGTTACTCCTGTGAAGACCACGAAGAGCATCAAGAGGAGAGTTACGGTACTTCTCTCTCTCTCTCTCTCTCTCTCTCCTCTCCTCCTCTCTCCTCTCTCTCCTCTCTCTCTCTCTCTCTCTGTGTGTCTCTGTGTGTGTGTGTGTGTGGTGTGTGTGTGTGTGTGTGTGTGTGTGTGTGTGTAAATGATGTCAGTACTTGCTTTTTTGTGGTGGTTGTTATTGTTTGTTTGGTTGGTTGGTTTGTTGTTTGTTTGAAAAATCATGTTTTGACGCATACGTTTTAATCAGTTTATTACTAGCTTCGTAGAATAATAACGGCAAGTACGAATGACTAACTAGGCCAACACTTTTATTATTATAAAGTAAAGAATCAGTGTCATTGTCATTGTCATTGTCTCTCTCTGTCTCGCCTATCTCCCTGCGTGCCAGTTTCTCTCTCCGTTTACAAGACAAATCAGAAACAGTCATATTTCGTTCCATGTGACAAGAGAAACAATACAGTGGGAAATTAAGAAAGAAAGCGAACAAACAAAACAACCTCAAGAAAACAAATCACCTGTTGTGTGGAGCCACCATACATCGCTACATCAGTGCCGATTCACACACACCTCTGACCAGTTCAGTCAGTTTTGTGGCTGGACTAAAATTACTCCTCGTCAGTCCTGGTTGAAACTTGCCAGACCCCCCTCCCTCCCCCCCTCAGCCCCCTTCCCCTCACTACTACGACCACGAAACTCGGCATAACGAAAGGCTGACGTAAGAAAGATACAGGCGACACCCCAGGCGACGGTTGCAATGCGTCACGCCTGTCAATGCGTGGGAGTTTGGGTTAGCTGGGGGAGGGGGGGGGGGGGGGGGGAGAGGCAGAGGCAAGTGAGGGGGGGGGGGGGAAGGAAGGGCTTGTTTTCAAGTCGGGTACCTTTGCCAGTGTCTGTTCTTGTTTTGATGGACCAGTGGCGCGGGGGGTGTGGGGGGTGGGGGTGGGGGGAGTCGGGAGGGTGCGGGTGGGGGGGGATTGTTGTCTTCTTCTCTTGTTCTCTCTCCTTCTCATCACAATGATTCCCCTTCCCGTTCTGTGCTCCATCTTTTTGTTGTTTTGAATTGCTGCTTAACTTATTGATTTGCATGTCCAGTTTTGTTCATAATTATGCTCTGTAAGGATATACACGTTTTGTGCAAATACAATATTCGGTTCGAGCTCTCTCTCTCTCTCTCTCTCTCCTCTCTCTCTCTCTCTCTCGCTCTCTCTCTCTCTCTCCCGCACTTTTGTTTGCCTCTCCTCTCTCTCTCTCTCTCTCTCTCTCCTCTCTCTCTCTCTCTCTCCTCATCCTCTCTCTCTCTCTCTCTCCCGCCTCCGATTTGCTCATCTCTTCTCTCTCTTTCTCTCTCTCTCTCTCTCTCTCGTCCGGCCCTTTTCCTCAATCTCTCCATCCTCTCTATCTCTTTTCCCCATCACCACAGACGTTTAAACCTCTATCTCTTTGCTCTCTTTATCACCCACAGACGGTGCCCCCCCCCCCCCCCCCCCCCCCCCCCCCCCCCCCCCCCCCCCCGACCCCGCACTTGCTGTCTCACCTGTCTGCCTCTGACTGCATTCCGGGCCGGCTTGACCCCATTTGGGGCAGAAAGGGGTCACCTCTCATAGGGATCTAGGTCAAAGATCACTGACACAGGTGGCGCGCTGTTTTGATAGGTTTAGTCATTTCTGTCCCGGTCACAAACGTTGAGGGTGACTGGGCATGGTGGTACAGTTTTTGGCCGTTCCAGCTGACAGCTCTTCAACTCATTTGCTGTTGTTACTGTGGCAGCAGAAATGAATTGCCGTGTTGACGAGGCAAGCAGGGAGAGAGAGAGATAGAGAGAGAGAGAGAGAGAGAGAGAGAGAGAGAGAGGAGAGAAGAGAGAGAGAACTGGACTTTAAATGAGAGTAACTCGACTTTAGAAATATATTTTTAACAAGTGCACGCATTATAAGAGTATGGAGAAGACAAATGAACACAATGAGATCAAGAGTACACAGACCTTTAAATCCCGCACGTTATATTATACAGAGCGAACACACCATGTGCGCGCGCGCGCGCGTGCGTCTCTCCTCCTCTACTCTCTAACTCTCCTCATCTCAGAGTTCCCATCTCTCTCCTTCTCTCCTCTCACTCTCATAACACTGCACACACACCGACAGATCTCTCTCTCTCTCTCTCTCTCTCAAACACACACACACCACACACAAATCTCTCGTCTCTCTCTCTCTCTCTCTCACACACACACACACACCACACACACACACTGACTGACTGACACACCCTCACACACTCAGATCTCTCTGGCTAGGAAACCTTTACTGACAACACACACAACACACACACACACACACACACACACACACACACACACACACACACACCACGACACACGTCCAGATAACACACAGTACCACACACACACACTCATGCACAACACTCAAGCAGTTAAGCATACATGACACACACACGCCCAAGCACACACACACACATGCGAAGCACGCACGCACGGATGTATGAATACGCACCACACACACACATACACACACTCGCGCGCGCACAAAACACACCAACACACACACACACACACACACACACACACCCACACACACACACACACACACACGACACACAATATATATACATACAACATATATTATAGTATATATATAGTATATATTAATATATATATATATATATATAATATATCCTATATAATATATATATGATATATATATTATAATATATATATATATATACATTTATAATATATATATATATATATATATATAATATATATACTTAAACCAGAGCCGCCGTGCAAAGTGGTTTAGCGTCGCGGACCAGTCCCGGCTGGGAGGTCGTGGGGGTTCGAATCCCATCAGAAGTCATGTGGATTTTTGCTGTCCCGACCAGCTCCTACCCAGAGTTGAGTTTGCTATGGGCGCTTAGTTGGAAGACTGGTACCACACAGTCGAGTTTCATCCACTTAATGGATGCGTTTTCTGAGAGTGTTGCTCAAATTTCCTGACCAACACTGCAGGATGCCTGTAGCTCTCAGGCCTGGTTTGACGACTTGCCGGGATATATTATGACAGGAAGCGTATAGAATACAGCCCAGTCATGTAGTCTCAGACCGAAATGGAAATCCGTAGCATCATCTTAATCATCCTCATTCTCATTGATCAGCATTTAAAAAAAAAGGTCTCAAATTCTGTGGCTCTTCATGCCCTGCTCTCATGGTGACCTCAGTTTCGATGTCCTCTCCACGTCGGGGTCACCGGGTATCGGGCGAGTCCCATGGGGGCTGTCGTTGGACGGACGTGGTTGCGCCCTCCTCTGGAGGAAAGAGCTCACACACGCCGGCTCCGCCGACTAAGCAATTATTGTCCGTCAGTCAGTAGGGGGCTTAGTAGGTGTGTGGTCCTGCTGCATATGTTTAGAACAGAACAGGCGCCAACTGAACACCACCAACGAAATGACTCGGCAGCAGTGCAGTGTCTTCTCCGGTGGGTTGCCTCTTGTCGACTTGACATTGACTGCTCCCCTGTGGATTGTCGGTGCCGGTGGCTGCGGCGGGGGCTGACCGTGGCTGTGGATGTGGCTGGAATGCGGCGTGGTATGCACTGCCCTCTGAGGTGGCGCAGAGTTTGGGGGACGCACGCACAGCAACACACACACAGACACACACGCACCACGACACGCCACAGACACACACACACACACACACACACACACAGACACAGACAAGAGTTTCCCAGCATCCACATTTTAATTCGGTGTGCTGTCAGCCCTGACTCTTCCTGTCTCTTTTCCATGTTGTACCACACACCACAACACTCACAACACACACACACAGACACAGACACACACACACACACACTCACACACACACACACTACACACAGACACACACACACACAGACACACACACACACACACACACACACACAGACAGAACACACACACACACCACACACCACACACAGACACACACAGACAACAGAGGACACAAGAGAGACAGGCGAAGGAGAGGGGAGAGAGAGAGAGAGAGTTTTTCGTCAGCGAATTTAATTCCCTACTTTGAACATCTCAGTTTATTTCGGTTCAACAAACGCAATGATCGAACGTTTCACACATGTAAGTCATTGTGATCCTTTGTCAGTGCTCACAGTCAGCTCAGACGTTGGGTCATCAGTTTTCAGCTCAGCAGGAGCCACTGCTTCAGGCTGGACGTGGTGGCCGCCCTCCGGAGGGAGAGCTCACACACGCCGGCTCCGCGACTAAGCAATTATTGTCGTCAGTAGGGGGCTTAGTAGGTGCCTGGGCATGGGTCCCAGTCACACGTCGGATCACTTGCAGCAGGATGTCTGCTCCTGATGAAGCGCCCGGAAGAGTGGGTGTAGGTCTGTGAGGGGATTTACTCGGGCTCTGACCCGTCTGTCCAGACCGTCTCAAAGGTGCTCTGTCGGATTCCCGTGTGGAGACACGGACGGCCAGAGCAGTACGTTGACGTTGTCTGCATCCAGGGAATTCTGGTCAGATGGGCTGCAAGCCGTCTGGTATTGCCACGCTGGAAACAGCAGCAGCAGGGGGGGGCAGGCAGGAGAGGACGGGCCTGTGACGGCAGGCGCCGGGCGGTGAGAGGTGCTTGTGCCTGCACTAGGGGGCTCCTGGTGCTGTGACTGACAGCACCCCCAACCACCACCACCACCCCCACCACCTCACCACGAGAGAAGGCCTCATCAACATAGTTTTGAGCGTCACCTTCGTGAGGTGTATCATCGACCCACTTCCTGTCATGGCGTTAAAACAGGAAGTGGGACTCCTCGTTGAAGCCAGTGTTCTTTCAGCTGCGTTGCAGAGGTCCGGTGATGATGCTGACTAGCCCACTGAAGTCAGAGTCCGGTGATGATGCTGACTGGCCCACTGAAGTCAGAGTCCGGTGATGACGCTGACTGGCCCACTGAAGTCAGAGTCCGGTGATGATGCTGACTGGCCCACTGAAGTCAGGTCTGCCGATGACGCTGGGTGGGCACAGGTGTCCTGGCAGGTCTTGGGCCACTCGGGTCTGCATCGTGTGGCCGCTGTCTGTCATCTGGTCAGACACTCGGCCCTCACCAGGGAGTGCCTGCACTGTAGTGGAAGCAGACAGGTCAGTTCTGAGGTGCCGAAGGCAGATGAAGCGATCCTGGAATGCAGTTATTGCCCCTGATCTTCCAGAACGAGACCTGTCTGCGGTGGTGCCAGTGGCTCGGAACCCCTGTCCACAGTCTGCTGGTGGTGCTGAGAGCGACGTTGACGTGCTCTGCCTCTGGCCAGCTCTCTTTCATGATGTGTTCTGTCGTCTGTAGGCCTGAACACTCGAACGGCCAATCAAGCGTACATTGCTATCTGGCTGTTACGTGGATCAGAGGAGACACTTCTTGTCATTGATGTGACCAGTCGTGACAAGCGAAAATGAGATAAATTTGATGATCGGTACAACAATACACATAATTGACAGTCTATGACATATCGACATCATTAACGCTTCTGAACTCATTAAACCTGTTCTTTGTAAAAACTCAGTCATGCCAGTCTCGCTTAAGCAATGTTGTTGACGTCACTTGAACCTTTCGAGCGAACGAATTGTTTTCTGCCTGTAGTGCCACCAAATATGACCATACCAAGATCTAAGTCAGTGACCCATATTTACCCCCTCCCTCATCAAGATGTCTCAAGCAGTTATCCTTCCTTAGATATTCAGTTGTCTGGCATTTCTAAATTCAACTCTAACCGACTTCAAAATGCGAAAGTTAAGCCAATTCTTGCTCCATTGACAGATCATATTTGAGATCATGTCAAATGAATGAATAACCAAATAATAAAATAAGTACAGAAGCAAAGGTATGCAGTATGCTATTTTGCTCAGTCTATCAAAACATAATAACTCACCGATGAAAATCTGTGTAATTCTGAAAACGAGAAAATACTTTTCATCGTTTCTCACTAAACAACTTCTACACGCCTTCACTCCTTTTATCTTTGAAAGCCCTCAGACATGGCAAATCATATCAATCGTTTGCATATGGCCTCTCTCATCAATCTGCTCCCCGTCTCATTCACTCCTCACTCGGGCTCGCACATGCATCTTTTAATATGCTGAAGATGTCATTTACGATATTTGACACAGAAGTCAGCGAATGTTGTATATAGACGTGTACTATTCTTGTAACCATATCAATAAAGAGACATGTCTACTGAACGTACCCGAAATTACGTTCGGCGACTTTTTGCCCATGTATGTTCTCGTGGTCACAATTATGGGCCCACTCTTCCTTCCTTTCGTATGCAGCCTTCCTCCCTTCTCTTCCGTTTTCCTGCCGCAAAATAATAGTCCAGCTGAACGAGATCATAAGATAAAGCCTAAAATCTCTTAATCGTCAACGCATGTTATTGTCACGAGACATTTGAAATGTCCATAACGATTTTTGCCTGTGCATAATTTTATTGTGCATTGCAATATTGTGCTTGTTAAAGCGAAACCCAAACAAGTACCTGTTCTCAAGTTCTTGTGTCGATAGCCCCTTTACTGTAAACTTCGACTTTTACATTGTTGACATCCAATAGTAGTCAGATTGTAAGAGACGCTTGCGAGAGCATGGTTTTCTTCTGAGAACTCACCATCCTACGCAGCGTCAATGGAGAGAGAGAGAGAGAGAGAGAGAGAGAGAGAGAGAGAGAGAGAGAGAGAGAGAGAGAGAGAGAGAGAGCTGATGATGATGGTGGTGTAACTAATGTCACTGAAGCCTGGAACAACACAATAGCTGCGAAATAGTCATAAGTTGTACGGGCGCTTAGTGAAGGCACGCAAGAGACTTTCTCAGTTTGTCGTGCTGCTTTTGATTATTGGTTTGTTTAGATACCTGTCTCTGTTTGTTTGTGTTGTATTTCCTCTGTCTGCCTGTCTGTGTCTACGCCCTGTCTGTGAGTTAAATGTCACCTTTTTTTTCCCATGTGTTTTTCTGTTTTTGTTTGTTTGTTTGTTTGTTTGTTTTGTGCATTCCCCCAACCACCCTTCCTTCCCAACCCCTCTCTGCCTGTCTGTCTGTCTGTCTGTCTGTCTGTCTGTCTGTCTGTCTGTCTCTCTCTCTCTCTCTCTCTCTCTCTCTCTCTCTCTCTCTCTCTCTCTCTCTCTCGCAGCAGACAGGAGCATACACATCAAAAAGGAGATGAAGCTTTGCCATTGTGCACGGTAATATTACTTGCAGTTCGAAGACCTGGCAGTTTCCTGTTATACGATGCACAACGTTAACCCTTCCCGTGCTACGTCGCTCACCCATTCCCCCTACCCCACCCCACCCGCACCCGCCTCTCTCTCCCTCCCTCCCTCCCTCCCTCCCTTCCTCCCTCTCTGTGCATTCTGGAAATAATTGGTACCGGCTATTCTCTCCGGGCTGGGCGGAAGTGACGTCAATTAGCGTCATGCTGTGTGAGGCTGCTGCAGTTGTTCCCCGTGCTGTCTGGACAGCTCCACAGCTATCCATAACCCCCCACCACCTGCTGTGTGATTTGGTCAGCCCCTTTGACCACCGACTTATAGGGGGATGGAGGGGGGGGGGGGGGGGGGACGGGCTAAAAGAGGGGGGGAAAGGTGTGTGTGTTTGTCCTCTCTCTCTCTCTCTGTCTCTCTCTCTGTATGTCTGTCTCTTTCTCTGTGTCTGTGACAGAGACAGGAACAGTTCTGTCTCTG
>JADBJO010002786.1:176473-188973 GCA_016801955.1 Conus betulinus | reverse complement strand
CAAATCCTGAAAAGATCACAGTAAAAATGAGTTCTTTTTTTAATGGAGATTTTATGACTGAATCATAGCATGAATGTAATCCAGTTTGGTACAGTGCGTTTACTTCATCATATCGCTCTCTCTATTCAGGTCAGGTTTCTTGATCAAAGACCATTATCACGTCAGCCGTGAGGTTTCCAGTGTGTTCATATACGGCTTTTTGTGACCAATTTGCACCATTCTCAACAGACATGGAGGGATGGTTGTCCTGATGATAACTAACCTGACCAGGTTAGTGGTACCACAGGCCAAGGTCACGTGCACAGGTTAAAAAAAATCCAGTGTTTAGCAATGCTGTCTATGGTGCTTTAAAACCCGATATAGAGCTGCATTGTTGATAAGAAAGAGGAGGAAAGGAAACTCGTGAATACGCACACACAGATACACACACACACACACACACACACACACACACACACACACACACACACACACACACACATATACACGCATGCACACACGCACACACACACACGCACCTACACACACACACATGCGCACGCACGCACGCACACACACACACACGCACACACACAATTCACACACATGCACACACACACACACACACACACACACACACACACAGGCGCGCGCGTACGCACATATATGCACACACATGTACACACACACAGACACACAAACACACAAACACAATCGCACACGCACATGCAAGCGCCCACGCACACACATATATGCAAGCAGTTATGTACCTAAGTGCATATCTGACCCACCGAGAGGCATGCACCAATCTGTGCACACGTTTGACAAAAAGGAGAAGCACCCAAACTGTGACGTGTGTGCAGTTGGGTTAGATGGAGTTCAGTTTATATGGACACGCGTTCAGATTTTCTTGAAATGGCACAGGAAAGGCCAGCAAGTGTGATAACGCATACAAAACACCCACATGCCACCAACCTGTGCACACGTTGACACAGGAGAACAAACACATGAACTGTGACACATACGCTCGCAGTTGGGTTGAGACACAGTTCACACACACACGCACACACACACACACAAATGGCACACACACACACATACACACACCAGCAAACACACACACACATACACACACACACACACACACACACACACACACACACACCACACACACCCCCCCTACCACCCATACACACACACACACACACACACACACACACACACACACACACATACACACACACACACACACACACACACACACACACACACACACACACACATACACACACACACACACACACACACACTTGACATGGGGAACACTGCTTGAACAAAATCAAGAAAAATCAAAATAAAAAAGAATCAGAAAGCAAATGGAAATGAGTAAACATCATAAATAGCAGGCGACCAACAGGCCTAGTCAATCAGTTGAGAGGACAATAGGACTTAATAGGAAAGAACTTTAATTCTACTTAAGTATTGAAAAGCTTCCTTTTTCGAAGAATATTTGCTTCTGCGATAAATTTAGCAATAGACTTTAAGTTCTTTTCACTATCACTCTGTAACAGGGTGACTAAGTCACGTTCTTCTGCTAAGACTGATTTAAAGACATCGCATTTTCCCCGTACCTTATTATACACCTCACACTGAAGAAAAAAAGTGAAATTCATCTTCTATATTATTTTTTTTTTACAAACTGGACAGA
Organism: Conus betulinus; assembly: GCA_016801955.1. NCBI lineage: Eukaryota > Metazoa > Mollusca > Gastropoda > Neogastropoda > Conidae > Conus > Conus betulinus. The sequence goes on along the minus strand of JADBJO010002786.1, from coordinate 187,286 downwards.
TACAGTTAGGTTCATTATTAGATATACCATACCATCTTTCTCTAGTATATAGACCAAGGGTCCTTGTTCGAAAGCGTGCTAATGAATCCCTATGCCATTTTCGCGTTACAACCGATAAATACTTTTCTGGCTGTAAGTCACTATTAAAGCGCAAGAACCAAGAGTATTTCTCACTATTTTTCTAATTCAGAGTGCCAGATCTGTTGGTAGGAGGATATCAAACGCTCTTTAAATTCTAGGATAAAAAGTTTGTCGTTCTCAACACCCTGGTTATTCCATACAAAACCAAATCCAGTTTCGAAAAGGAGATTTTTTACTCCAGAAGCCCAGTTTTGTCTTCCATTTTCATGTTGTCTTAGTAGTATATATATATGCTTGTTTATTAATTCTGCTGCTTTGTGGAAGTTTACAAGACGTAGCCAGTACCTGACACACTTAGTTTTGGAACGTATTTGCAAGGGGTATCTACCCGTTTCTCCATATGCCATTTTATTAGAGCTGTGTAAAGGAATGTTTAAAAAAACGTTTAATCGCCAGTGTGTGCACCTTTTCACCTTTTTCCATAAGCCCCCATATTTCTCCTCCATATGTTATCATAGGTTCCACTTGTGAATCAAAAAGTTTCCAAAATATAGTAGGTTCAATACATTTCAACTTCCTTAAAGATCTTAAAATCTCAATAACTCCTTTCCTTCCTTTTCTATACATTTCCATCCATGCCTTACTCATACTTAGTTTAGTTGTGAAAATTAGACCTAAGTATTTGTAGTTATTTGCAACTTTAACTTCTAAGTCGCCATACCACCATTTTTCATGCCTAGCCAAATACCCTCCCTTTCTGAAAACCATTATCTTTGTCTTATCCATATTAACCGTTAATTTTAGTCTATCCGCCTCTCCGTTTAGTTTAATTGATTCTGCAGTCCAACTGGTCTATCTGAAACAAGAATCACATCATCTGCAAATAGCAACAGAAAAAACTTCTGTCATACCTGGTATTAACTGGATCCCGTGCCTTCCCTTTCTATTAATTTCTTGAGCCAATTCATTTATAAAGAAAGAAAAACATTTGTGGACTCAATAAACATCCTTGCTTTACACCTTGAGGGCATCCAAAATAATCTGAATATAAACCCTTATCCCTAACACAGGCTAGTACTGAATTATAAACCCCCTTCAGTGACCTGTATAATTTACCTTGAACACCTGCTTTTCTTAGCACATCCCATAATATATGCCTAGAGAGAGAGAGAGAGAGAGAGAGAGAGAGAGAGAGAGAGAGACAGAGTGACAGAGTGACAGAGAGAGGCAGAGAGAGACAGAGACAGAGAGACAAAGACAGACAGACAGACAGACAGACACAGACACAGACACAGGCACAAAGAGATAGGGTTAACAAAGTAAAGACATTGTGGTTCGAAGTCCTCAAACGGCTATTCTGCTACGGCAGTGACATCACGGCACCTTCCAAGCCGATGGCACTGTCCAGCAGTGTCCTAAAGTGGCACTGAGGACGACGTGGCCGCCTGCAAGCGTGGTGACATCGCCGGCATCGGCAGGCTGTCTGGGCTGAGGGGGAGCAGGCCTCATCTTTCCCGCTCGGATTTGAACACTTCGCCGTTCAGCTCTCAGTCTTTGTCGGTAGGTCTAATAGTTCACCGAACGCTCTGACAATGACTGGTACAGAGCCCAGCCGTGGTTTGTCTGCGAGTCTGTCTGCGAGTCTGTCTGTCTGTCTGTCTGTCTGTCTGTCTGTCTGTCTGTCTGTCTGTCTCTCTCTCTCTCTCTCTCTCTCTCTCTCTCTCTCTCTCTCTCTCTCCATCTCTGCCTGCCTGTCTGTCTGCCTGCCTGTCTGCTGTCTGCCTGTCTGTCTCCCTCTCTCTGCTGCCTCTTACTTTCCATTTGGGGAGGGGGGAACGGGGGGAGAGGAGAGGAGGGCAGGCAATGAGCAGGGAGCGGAGGGAGGGGAGGGGGAGAGGAAGGGTGTGTGTGTGTGTGTGTGTGTGTGTGTGTGTGTGTGTGTGTGTGTGTGTGTGTGTGTGTGTGTGTGTGTGTGTGTGTGTGTGTGTGTGTGTGTGTGTGTGTGTGTGTGTGTGTGTGTGTGTGCGTGTGTGTGTGTGTGTGTGTGTGTGTGTGTGTGTGTGTGTGTGTGTGTGTGTGTGTGTGTGTGTGTGTGTGTGTGTGCGTGCGTGCGTGTGTGTGTGTGTGTGTGTGTGTGTGTGTGTGTGTGTGTGTGTGTGTGTGTGTGTGTGTGTGTGTGTGTGTGTGTGTGTGTGCTTGTGTGCGTGTGCGCGCGCGCATGCTCGCGAAAGCGCGCGTGCATATGTGCATGCGCGTGAGACTGTATGCGCATGTATGTGTGTGTGCGTGCTTGTATTCGTGTGTGCGTGTGTGTGCGTTTCTTGTGTGTGTGCTTGCCTGCTTGCCTGCGTGCCGCATCCTGCACGCGTGTGTGCACTCAGTGTGTGTGTGTGTGTGTGTGTGTGTGTGTGTGTGTGTGCGTGTGTGTGTGTGTGTGTGTGTGAGAGAGAGTGAGTGTGTGTGTGTGAGAGAGAGAGAGAGAGAGAGAGAGAGAGAGAGAGAGAGAGAGAGAGAGAGAGAGAGAGAGAGAGAGAGAGATGATGCGTGCATGTGTTTCTCCGTGGATAAATCTCTGAAAAACGAACTTGTGTTTTTCTTCCCTGTGGCCGTTGACAAAAAGTCTTTTATTTTTTTTTTTTTGCGTAAAAAAATCACTGGACTATTGCGTGTGAACCAGTAGTATTCAGTATTTCTGAAGACATTAAAAAACACGGAAATCTACCCTCTCTATGCTCTGCTCTGTCTTTCTGTTCCCCCCTCTCCCAACTCTCACACACACACACACACACACACACACACACACACACACACACACACACACACACACACACACACACACACACACACACACACACACACACAACACACACACACACGTGGTGCTGGACAAGGACAAGAGAGAGAAGGAAGAGGAGAGGTGAGTAGGAGCTGCGGACGAAACGGACAGACAGACAAGCAAACACTGTAGACAGAGAAATGACAAATAGAATCGTGGCTTCCATTCACGTTCCTGTCTGGACATTGAATTATGGAAAAACCGACGAAACGCCAGCAGTGGTAGTTGTGACCACAACACTAATGGAAGTCGACCTCCTACAGAAAGCAGTATGTCTTCGATGGCAACATATTATCGCCAAAATCCGCAAGCTACTCTTTCGTTTTTTGACCGAACAAGTGTCATTTTCTTCATCAAAACAATCTCTTACAAGAAATTATTCATTTTGCGGCTTTCTAATCATCATTTTCTATCCCTTCGGTCTGAAATTCCACCATATAACTATGAGAACATTAATTATAACCTCTTTGAACAGTAACCACGATTCATGTGTCTGCGTGCTAAAACATAGTACTCTACGTAAACAGGGCGTGCGTTGATTGCGGGAAATAACTGCTATAGGCCTAATTACTGTTTGAAATATACTAGCTTTAGTTTGGTGATGTTTATCATGCGTGTTTTCTTCATTCTGACCCGCTCTCTGTTGCTTTACCAGCGTCAAAAGCTATGAAAAGTATTCTGTTCAAGTCACAGTTACCTTTTCTTTTTAAGCATCTCATTGTTAATTCTGTTTCAATGGACAGAAGTGCTGTTTTCATGGGGGGAAATGTAATCGTGATCTCTTGAGTCTCGTGTTCTCCCGTAGTCTGGCTGACAAAGCTTCCTCATCTTATCCCATCACAACCGTTGGACATTCCGGGGACTGGCAGTGGCACGGACAGGGGGGATTTTCTCCCCAGGGGAAGTTCGGAGGAAAGAAGATATCTGAGGTTTGTCTTGGTGTAGGCGGCTGGCCGACTCTATGCCGTATTTCAGAACAATGTCGTTATTTCAGTACTAAAAAGAAAAAAAATTGAAAAAAAAAAAAAAACCCCCAAAAAACAAAAGCAAAACAAACGGAAAACAAACGGAAAAAAAGTAAGAGCTTTCAATGCCTCATTTCAAGAAACGCGGTACTTGTATTTCCCTGCATTTGTTGTCTGTCTGCCGGGCGTTCTCAGCACTAATGGAGGGGGAAGTCCGCACTGAGATCAGGACGCACTAATTTAGCAGAAGATTCGGTAAAAAGCGGGTGGGGAGGAATGGGGAGGGGGACAAGGTGCAGATATTGGAAACGGGAGGGAAAGGGGAGGGGGGATGTGCAGAGATGTTGAAAACCGGGAGGGAAAGGGGAGGGAGGGGGGCAAGGTGCAGATTTGGTAAAACCGGGCGGGGGAACAGGGTGCAGACTTGATGAGAGCTGGGGGTGGGTAGGGAGATGAGGGTGGGTAGGGAGATGGGGGGGGGTAGGGAGATGAGGGTGGATAGGGAGATTGGGGTGCGTAGGGAGATTGGGGTGGGTAGGGAGATAAGGTGGGTAGGCAGATTGGGGTGCGTAGGGAGATGGGGGTGGGTAGGGAGATGAGGGTGGGTAGGATGATGAGGGTAGATGGGTGCGAAAGAAGGGAGATGAGGGTGGATAGGGAAATGGGGGTGGGTAGGGAGGTGGGGGTGGGTAGGGAGATGAGGTTGGGTAGGGAGAGATGGGGTGGGGTATGGAGATGAGAGTGCATATGAGGTGGGGGTGGGTAGGAAGATGAGGGTGGGTAGGGAGATGAGGGTGGGTAGGGAGATGAGGATGGGTAGGGAGATGAGGGTGGATTGGGAGATGAGGGTGGGTAGGGAGATGGGGGTGGGTAGGGGAGGGGGTGGGTAGGGATGGGGGTGGGTAGGGAGATGAGGGTGGGTAGGGAGATGGGGGTGGTAGGGAGATGAGGGTGGGTAGGGAGATGGGGGTAGGTAGGGAGATGAGGGTGGATGGGGAGATGGATAAAGTGGGTAAAGAGATAAAGGGAGATGGGGTGAGGATATGGGGGGGGTGGGTAGGGAGATGGGGTGGGTAGGGAGATGAGGAGGATGTGTAGGGAGATGGGGATGGGTAGGGAGAAGAGGGTGGGTAGGGAGATGGATGGTTAGGGAGATGGGGGTGAGTAGGGAGATTGGGTGGGTTGGGAGATGGCATTCGGCAGGGAGATGAGGGTGGGTAGGGAGATGAGGGTGGGTAGGGAGATGGGGGTGGGTAGGGAGATGAGGGTGGGTAGGGAGATGGGGGGGTAGGGTAGGGAGGGTGGGTAGGAGATGGATATGGTAGGGAGATGGGGTGGGTAGGGAGATTGGGTGGGTTGGGAGATGAGGGGCAGTAGGGAGATTGGGGTAGGGAGATGAGGGTGGGTAGGGAGATGAGGGTGGGTAGGGAGATGAGGGTGGGTAGGGAGATGGGGTGGTAGGGAGATGATGGGGTGGGTAGGGAGATGGGGTGGGTAGGGAGATGAGGGTGGCAGGGAGATGGATAGGGAGATGGGGGTGGGGAGATGAGGGTGGGTAGGGAGATGGGGTGGGTAGGGAGATGGGGTGGGCAGGGAGATGGCATTGGTAGGGAGATGGGGGTGGGTAGGGGAGATGGGGGTGGGTAGGGAGATGGGGGGCAGGGGTAGGGAGGGAGATGGGGTGGGTAGGGAGATGGGGGTGGGTAGGGAGATGGGGTGGGTAGGACGATGGGTGTGGATAGGGAGATGGGGGTGGTAGGGAGATGAGGGTAGGTAGGGAGATGGGGGTGGGTAAGGAGATGGGGATGGTTAGGGAGATGAGGGTGGGTAAGGAAATGGGGGTGGGTAAGAAGATGGGGATGGGTAGGGAGATGATGGTGGGTAGGGAGATGAGGGTGGGTAGGGAGATTGGGGTGGGTAGGGATACTAGGGTGGGTGGGGAGATGGGGGTGGGTAGGGAGATTGGGGTGCGTAGGGAGATTGGGTTGGGTAGGGAGATGAGGTGGGTAGACAGATTGGGGTGCGTAGGGAGATGGGGGTGGGTAGGGAGATGAGGGTGGGTAGGGAGATGCGAATGGGTAGGATGATGAGGGTAGATGGGTGCGAAAAAGAATATAAACTTCGGAGACATCGTCGCAAGGATACTTTCCTGACATTATCATGCTTTTGAAAACACGTCTTGGAAGATCGTACTTATAGGAACGTGTGTACAAAAACACGAAAGTAGCAACATCGCCCCCACGCCTCAAGTATGTACATGGATTCCCGTGGAGATGGCTTTGGGGATAACAGAAGAACGGTCCTACAGCCTTACGTGAGCGATGATAGGATGCGTCTGACATACATACAATGCATTATAATGCAACACCACACTGTGCCAGAGCAGCCCCAAACAACCGTACACTACACAGCAACACAACTTAGTACCATTCAATATAGTGCCACACAACTTGAGTCAGCGGAATTCAGTGCCATGCCAGCGCAATGCATCACAGAGAAAAACGCTTGGGTAGACCTAAAATTGATAACAGTACGGTACATACTCGTTCTTCTTCACAGTGAACGATGAAATGTAAGCGACGACACCGGTCTGATGTCCTTTCAGGGAAAAGCCAGTCAAGAGAGTACGACACATCTTTGTATACCGCTGATGTAAATTTTGGTGCCATTTTTTAAAGATACCGTTGGAAAAGGTAGTCAGCTAGGACTGGCATTACAGGGAGCACTGTTTTCCCCCTCTCACAAAGTCCCACTGGTGTATTTGATGGGCGAAAAATGTGCACCAAGCATACTGTCACTTCGTTCCCTGCCTTTGAACGCGACTTTGATTCATCGTACGTTTACAGAGAACTAATTGTTCTCTTAAAGGTAGCCGAAATATTTTTTGTAATCAGTTGTAATGGGATGTAGTTGGTGTGACTTTAATAAGAACGGCAAAGCGTCTGGGCGTATCACTGTTTAGGTATGATAATCTACTTAGAGCGCAAAGCGATCTTAAGTACGAAGATTTATAAAGCAGATAAAGACTTTTTTAAAAATCAAACTTCTCCCCGCCCGGTCAAGTAATTCTGAAACGGATTACACAGTTCGTTGCAGTACAGTGCAGTACGGAACAGTAATCACAGTTCAACAGAATGCCGCGCCGCCCAGTACAGCACAGGTCAGTGCATGAAAGATACAACAGCACGCCCGAGTACAATCAAGTACAATGGAATGCTGCTTCAAGCAACGCAGCAGGATATCATTCAACACAACTCCATAAGATCGGTGCGATACGGACATATTGAATTTTGTTTTTATTATGTGCTTGTCACACATGTACGTTTTTTTTTTGCCAGATCTGAGCCACTCACCCCAACCAAAAAAGACAAATAAAAATGACCTTCCCCTACCACAGATGGTTGGTCCATATAACGGTTTGTCGCTGTTCCGGTTGAAAGACAGGATAGGGGTGATAGAAGGACATAGGCCAACCTTTTTATCACCTGGTCTCGTATGACGAGTGTCCCCCGCCTTATCAGGGGGAATTTGTCGTTTATGGAGGTCCACATGTGTTGGGAGACCATCTGGTCCATAAACCATTTCAGTTCCCTGCTTCCTCCCTCCCTCCCCAGCCCCACCCCTCGCATCCGATGTACATCCCCATTTTCACATACTAAAGGTCCTCTCTATGGAACCAAATTGCTGTGGATTTTGTAAGCTTCGTTATGGTCGAACGCGGACCATAAATGACCTACTTGATTTCGATTTTCAATCGTGGAAAGCTGAAATAAAGCAAAACTTTGGATCATGTGAAAACTTCTTTAAAGGGAGAATGACTCAGCAGTAAACAACGTGAACATGACATAACTTCAGCATTTCGCGCTGGTGTAAGCTATAGTTTGTTTCTTGGTGGGGGGTTAAGTGCACTGGAAATCAATCCATGCTGAAACCTGTCCTAGACGTTTACAATCTGTGACGCTCTGAGCCATGAAGTCTGACTATGTATGGTGCATAGATGTCAGACGTTGTCCTCAGCCCTTCTGCATGGTCAACGAACCCAGCAGCAGCAGGAAAAAGAGAAAAAAACCAACGAATGAGTTTTACTAACGTACGGCGGCATTCATCTTCAGCAGCTCAGAGACATGTATCCAGTGAACACACAAGAAAGCTTCAGCAATGAGTATGCCTCTAGGAAATTCAGCGGTGGTTACCTCAGAGAAAGATCCACTCAAGGCTATATTGAAAAGCAAATTTACCAACAGATACCAAATAGTCCAAGGGTACCGAAGAGAAAGATTTCCCATGGACATATCCATAAGCAAGTTTTATTTATAGACACCAGATATTTCAGTTGATATCAAAGAATCAGATCAATTTATGGATTTGTCAAGAGGAACCTCGACCTATAGATACCAAGTAAAAAATCCACATGAAGTAACCAAAGACAAGATATCCGCAAAAAGAATGCCTGGCCATAGGATACCCACATGACATTTTTTAACCGACGTGATCATTATCCTCACCCTCTCTCCGTTGTCTGCCTTCACCCTTCACTCCGTCCTTCCACATGTTGCAAAAAGAAAACTCTGTCAGCGCACTGACCAGTGTTGACACCAGTCACAGAAAACTCTGTCAGCGCACTGACCAGTGTTGACACCAGTCACAGAAAACTCTGTCAGCGCACTGACCAGTGTTGACACCAGTCACAGAAAACTCTGTCAGCGCGCTGACCTGTGTTGACACCAGTCACAGAAAACTCTGTCAGCGCGCTGACCAATGTTGACACCAGTCAGTCCAGAAAACTCTGTCAGCGCACTGACCAGTGTTGACACCAGTCACAGAAAACTCTGTCAGCGCACTGACCAATGTCGACACCAGTCACCGTGGAAAATCCCGGCTTCCAATCCCGTCAGAAGCATCCCTGGTTTTTGTTTCAGCACTGCCGGCTCCTGCTCTGAGTTGATCACATGGGAAGACTGAAACCATAGAGTGTAGTTTCATCCATTGCCTGCGTTTCCGAAAGTGTTGCTCTTTTCTTTTCTTTTCCTTTTTTTCAACAATACTGCAGATGTTTCTCTCGGGCCTGTCTGTCGCCATGATTTACATTATTAAAGGAACTGTTGATTTCATCCACTCTAAGAAGTCCTAGGTCAATACAGACTTTAACAGCAGAATTTTCATTTTTCTCATTGATTACCATTTAAAGAAGAAAAGTTTCAGAGTCTATGGCCTTCACGGCCTGCATTAAGAGGTGGACTAAGTTTCTACGATGTAGAAACGGTAACTCTACAGGGACTGTCTGTATTAATATGATATGGGTCACTCCACAGGGACTGTCTGTATTGATATGATATGGGTCACTTCACATGGAATGTCTGTATTGATATGATATGGGTCACTTCACATGGAATGTCTGTATTGATATTATACGGGTCACTTCACAATGACTGTCTGCATTCATATGATATGGGCACTTCACAGGGACTGTCTGCATTCATATGATATGGGTCACTTCACAGAGGTTGTCTGCATTCATATGATATGGGTCACTTCACATGTAATGTCTGCATTCATATGATATGGGTCACTTCACATGTAATGTCTGCATTCATATGATATGGGGCACTTCACATGTAATGTCTGCATTCATATGATATGGGTCACTTCACATGTAATGTCTGTATTCATATGATATGGGTCACTTCACATGTAATGTCTGAATTCATATGATATGGGTCACTTCACAGGGACTGTCGGCATTCATATGATATGGGTCACACTTCACAGAGTTTGTCTGCATTCATATGGTATGGGTCACTTCACAGGGACTGTCTACATTGATATGACATGGGTCACTTCACAGGGACTGTCTACATTGAAATGATATGGGTCACTTCACAGGGACTGTCGGCATTGATATGATATGGGTCACTTCACAGGGACTGTCTGCATTCGTATGATATGGGTCAATTGACAGGGACCGTCTGCATTGATTGATATGGGTCACTTCACAGGGACTGTCGGCATTCATATGATATGGGTCACTTCACAGAGTTTGTTTGCATTCATATGATATGGGTCACTTCACAGGGTTTGTCTGTATTTATATGATATGGGTCATATAGGGTCTGCATTCTATGATATGGGTCACTTCACAGAGTTTGTCTGCATTCATATGATATGGGTCATTCACAGGGACTGTCGGTCATTCATATGATATGGGTCACTTCACAGAGTTTGTCTGCATTCATATGATATGGGTCACTTCACAGAGTTTGTCTGCATTGATGTTCTTTCTTTTTTTCTTTCTTTCTTTCTGCGTATGCAGGCTGATACTCCTGCGGACACTGTCCTGTATAGACAGGCAGTGGAGTTTTTTGTGTGTATGACCGTTTTTTTTATCCCTCCATGAAGGTAGCCATACTTCATCTTCGGGGAATGCATTGATATGGTATGGGTCACTTCACATGGACTGTCACAGGATAGACATAGTGTAAATAACTTCAGGCAGAACAGTTCCTGGGTGGACGGGGTATAGATAGCTTTCCTGGAACTATCTTGGGAGGATGTGAAGGAGTTATTTCATGGGTCTGTTTTTCAATGGACGTGTTTGGGGTAACTTGACGGGGATTATCGTTGGATGGACAAAGGTGTTAGTTCTCCTCCTGTTGCAGACACTGACTTCCGCTATATTCTCGACTAAGCAATGGTTGTCACGACAAGGGGCTTAGCACGTGGTGCCCGGAGTAGGCTGGACCAGAACAGATACTGCTGAATGAAGTGACCAGCAGCAGCGGGCACAGTTTCCTCTACTGGGTTGCCTTACGGAAACCTGATTCATGAACTCTCGGTGGTATGCTGAGGCTGGAACTGCAACGGAACGAAGCTGGATATGGCTGAGAATGAGGAGGGTGAGAAATGTGGTTGAAGGTGGGAGTGGGGGTGGAAG